>BOPP01000123.1:1341778-1371632 GCA_017312745.1 Gryllus bimaculatus | reverse complement strand
ACGGACGGACGGTACTCGCCGCTCTTTTTTAACCGACTACACCACCAACGCAGAGAACATATTTTCAACCGCTGGTGACATGTCTAATGTAAGCTGCAATGGCTGTGCATTTTGCAAAAACGTAAAAGTACGTCAAAAACGTAAAAGATTCAGGGGCAAATCCAGCCGATCATTTGAATGCAGGGGGAAGGGATCATGGATGTTTGTTAAATAATAAACATATTTGTTATTGTATTGTATATTTTTCTAAGGTAAGCACAGTACAATAATATTTTTTTAATTATATAATTCTAACAAATAAATATTTAAATAAATATTGGTAATTAAAATCGGTAAGAAACATTTTTCTTACAAGTTTACACAAGTCTTTTGGAGGGGAGCATGCCCCCCCCCTTGTTCCGCTAGTGAATTCAATATGTAATCACGCAATGAAAAACTTTGTATTGTAATCTTACAGAATAGTCGCTATTAACCTCGTTGACGTGACTATGAATAAATTCAATTAAAAAAGAATGGAGTGTACTTTTAATTAATGAGACTGCTTGTGGGTGTTGCGAATTTCTTCGTTCCCAAGTAGAGCATACAAATGCACTAATTTGTAAACGGTATAAATAATCAGTATGTTCGAACGTTTAACAAACAATATTCTATACTGGCAACTGGCAAATATTCCCTCTATTTTCGCCGCCGGTGGAAGTGTTAAACCATGTGTGTTTAAATATTAATAATTCATCTAATAGAAACATTTGCACAGGTGAGCTAATAAATCATGCACTACATGTCGATTAGAAATACCCTTTAGGGTAATTGGTTTTTTATCTTTCTTTATCGAATCTTGTGTTCTGATTGCAAAAATCCCGTTGACCTGTCAATCAGTCATTTAAATGCCATTATGCATATTTACACCTCCATGCACAATGCCAACACGTATGCATTGTCTCCACATCCACAACGTACACCCACCCACCAACATCTCTACGCTCTTATTCTAATCACCAGATTTTTCGAACAAAGCATGTTACAAAACACTTCACAGAGGGACACTTAAACAGATTAATTATGCGCCTTCTGTAGGCCTACCCACTCTGTGGTCACTTAACAATGGGCATAATATACTACACACACCTCTTTCATCTCTACGGCAAACATAATCACCAATACCCCTCATAACTACCATAAGGATAAACATGCCTAGAATAAACAGAAATATACTTCAAATGTGGCACTTTACTGGAAAATCATGTGGCACAAGAGGTACTATGTGGCAGCTGTGTCTGTGTGTGGTTTTGGCATTCAATTCTAATTATATTATCCCTTCATATATTTTGTCAGATCAAATTACATAATTAAATGATAATTAAACGAACTGATTTTATTATTACAAACTAATATCAAAGAAGAAACGCACCAATATTCCTACATACATATTCAGTTAGTTGCACATTTATAATACTAAGCAATTTTATAATTTACGTGTTAAATACTACGAGCACATCGAATTGATGTTTTGCGCGCGAAATTATTTGCGATTCCTTTTAGGCGGACTCAAAGAGGGGTCCCCTCCTCGCAGCTCATCTGCCACTTGCTCCCCTACCGCCCGCGCTGCAGGTCGTCAGGCTCCCCTTCCCCGTGGCCGCTGCCGCCAGGGAACAGCCGTCACCAGCCACCGTTCGGCCCGGCCCCTATGCGCCGCTCCCCGCGTCGACCGCGCCCGGCCCCGCCCACGCATCGAGCATCGAGCTTCGAGGGAGACTCTTGCGGCCTCGGGGCGCCTACCGCACGGCGCGACACGCGCGGCCGAATGAATGCGAGCGTTGAGCGAAAGACTCCACCTAGGTACGAGTCGCCGGAAGTATGGAAAGGACATGATTTACTTATAAAATCCGAATTAAGAACATCTGCATAAACCTTGTTTTCGAAGAAATTCTCTGGCAGAATGAAGACAGCGATTTAATAGATAAAAACGCTGGATGGAATTTGTATTTATTTTACGTCAAAAACAGTTAAAATACTAACTAATTACTCACCAGCCAAGAAAAATTGAAGCACATAAGGCTATGAAGGAAGTCAGCAACACAACACGACACCTATGATGTTAGGGCAAATAAAAGCTGAGTATTGACAAGCGAAATAAATCGATTGAGACTATCACACAGAGAAGTACAGGACACAGATCATGAAAATCTCCTCAATACGGCAAGAAAAGACAACAATTCTGTTATTTATAAGAAACCACACAGAAAACATAAGTAAGCTACTCCTACACAGGGGAATTACCCCCAGGAACGGTCAAACAGATTGAAGATGAAAAATGTATAATTTCTCAGATAAGAAAAATACAAGTCGCACTACGTGCAACGTGCAACACACGTTAGAAAGAATGGAGCTTATCTTCGTGCCCAAACTATGCGTCTCGGGCGACAATTTTGCGACCTAAATATTAAAACCAGTTTTCTGCTTCCCATGCGGGACATAAGTCACAGTTTTTAGGCCGTATTCTATAAAATGAGACCCATTTCGATCTATCGCAATTTTGGAAGATAAGACAAACAGGCTTTCTACAAATCATGTTTTTGTCTGGGAAAACACAAAAGGATGAGATCGAGAAAACAGCGTTCCGCTCCTTTGAGCCTTGCAATGTGTATGTTCGCTACAGTTTATCGTTTAGAACGTCGATAATTTTTTGTTCACTGAGCATCCATTTCTTTTTGTAATATGAACCTAATTACATTAGTAATTTAGAAATATTAATTTTTGTACCTGCAGAGGATCCTTAAATAACTTCTTCGGAATTTTTTTTGTTGTATTTATTTCTATTTAATTATGTGGTTGGGAGTAAATATCATTAATTTATCATTAATTAATATCAACAACAAACCCAACTGTTTTTAGGCCTTTGCCTCGTAACAGCAACACATATACCGACAAAAATACCAGTGTAGTATTAATATTTATAATAATAATAATAATAATAATAATAATAATAATAATAATAATAATAATAATAATGCCGGTCCAGATATCCCAGATTGCTAAGGCAGTAGATCGGGGTTCGAGTCACTCCTCAGACATGGGTGTGTTTGTGCATGTATATACGTGTGTATTGCCCATTCATCCTTTATTATAATAATCATAATTTCATCTTCCATTCACCCAGGACTAGCAACCCTCATGGATAAAAATTGGATTCGGCATAACGCCGATCCTCTCTACAAGGAGTCACACACTTGCCACAGGGTGTTTCTGAACCTCGGTAAGACCTGGATTACGTCTGTGTCGTCCTAGATGTCCGATTCGCGACAAAACACAAAAGTATTAGATTTCCTCTATTCAGATACAGTAGTGAAATGGAGATTTAAACGATCTTCATTGGTTTCATTTTCAATTAGTAAAAATCCTTAAAATTTAATTTTAAGATTATGACGTCCAGCAAAAAAAGTAATAACAGAAAATAAGACCATCATCATCTACCTTGAAGTATTCTTAATAAGACTAATTATAAAAAATTAAGTACACTTAATTTGAAGCTTCGTTTAACATTTTAAAAACCTATTTGAAGGTATGATTATATGAGATGGAGTGAAAAAAGAAAGAAACGAAGAGGAGAGGGTGAGCGAAAAAAGAGGAGACGAGGAAACCAGAAATAGTATCGAAAAAATAGCAAAAAGAGAACAGAACAATAAACCAGACAAATAAAAACACAAAACAAAACAAGAAACAAGAGAGAGACAAAGAACAAGAAAGACGAAGAAGACAGAAGAAAAAGAACGATTGCGAGAAGGAATCCAGAAAAAGTTGAGAACCCAAACGCAAAAAACAGACAAAACCCATCCAACGAGAGGAGGAGAGAAAGGTGCTATCCGGCAGCGCGATAGCCGGACCAGAAAGACGGTGCACCGAGCGCAGCCGCGGACGTGGCGCGTGTAAGGTGCGCCAAATGAAACGCCGTTCTCTTCGGCTCGCACAGTGCGCTGGAAAGGACAGCCAGCCGCCTGGACGGCATAGCGAGAAGACCCTAAACAAGGGTCAACTCCTCACCTCGTAAACTCCGTACTGCCGTTACCCCAGGCAGAGGGCGCGCGGGGAGACTATGTTGTCTTTCTTCCACGCGACCGGGATCACTCGCAAGTGACCTCGAGACGAGTAAACCAATAAAATGGCGTTGCTCGTCAAATCTAAATTACGAAAATGAAAAGGCTGTCAAGAATATAGTATACTAATAATCTCGTCGAAACTGGAAATGCAAGTCATTACTGTGCAAATATCAAAAATGAGCGTAAAACTAGAGGTGCTAAAACAGCACGTACTCTTTTGTCCGTATTTTCACGCAAAATTACGCGAAAAGTACTTAAATTTTCGAAAAATTGTAGGTGACCTTATTTCAAAATATAATTTTAAGAAACAGATTTCACTTAAGGAACCATCTCTTTCTTTAATATTTTACTAGTTGGAATGCGCCGAAAAATTATGAACTCATGCGATTTTTGAAAAATTAACGTTTTTAACGAACATGAGACCTGTGCCTTTCTCTTAACCGTCCACTATCCAACAACAAAATTTAATCAAAAACATCGGGGCTAGTTTTTTGTTCAAAATTTTGAAAAAATCCCCGGGCCTTCATGTAAAGGAACCATCAAAATTAAAATATCGATTTTAAATTCAAGGTGCGGCGACATCCGCCAGATCGATCTCTCTTGAGAAAAAAAAACACCATAAAATTGCCATTATACGAATTCAGAAAGGAAAAGAAGCTTAAGAAGCGCTGTTCTACAACCTCCAGATACGACCGACATAACAGGGGCGTGCCACCATCTGGTATATTCTATGACAATACCTTTCCCAACGCCCCCTTTACTGGATCACCTTCGCACACCATAGTCTCGTGGCGCGGCGCCTCGCCGCAATGCAAATGCAGGGCGTTTGCCGCAACGTCGACGCGGCGAGAGCGTGCGAGCATGCGGATCGCAGACGCGGTCGCCGTCGCCGCCGCCAACACTTTGCTCCTTGCGCGCGCGTCTGGAATGCGATAACACCCGAGTATGCAAAGAGTAAACAAGTGCCCACGACTCGGAATCGGATTTTCAACGCGGTTTACAGGTATCGACCCGCGGCACTTTATTCCGCCGGGATGGAAACGCAGCGGAGTGCACGAGCACGGAACATACATTTCCACGCAGTAAAATCAAGTGATTGCACAATCCACTCTCGCGAGAACGTCTGGCCGATGGCAATAGGTCGACGGAAAGGAAATTTCTAGCTCACAAAATCCACGTCAAATGAGTGTATTGCAATGAAGAAATTTTCATGCATAGAATTGGGTAATATAAGAATTCAGTGTATAATTTCTACCTACGCATGTAAACAAAGATAAACATTTTTATTAATGATTTTGCATGAGGAAATTATTTAATAAGATTTTTCTTTGTGACCAAAAATTAAATATTAACCCAATGACATCTTGATTGACTGCTAATCCATAGTTCTCATGCTTAATCTCTTTGTCACATGTCACCGCGTCAAAGAGCAAAAATGATCTTGAGCTCTATCTCTTTAAAACGAGCAGATACGTAGGTGAGCGTGATATATAATGTTTCTTTTTTTATCCACTGCTCACAGCGTTAAGACAAACTTTCGAACACTTCACGTTCAGCCCGAGTTTGCTTTCTGCAAGCTAAACTAATAACAGTTCTGACTCGTCAGTACTGAACGACTCTCACCATTTGCCGACGATCCACATGCAGTTTGCGAAAGAACATCTTCAGTCATCACGCATATGTCAAAATATACACACAAAAACTCTCGACGTACTTCACATTCCTTGCGATTACAACGTTCGATCTCATCGCTTACTCAATGTAAACTGGTATCACAACGGAGGTTCTGTTTCAAATTCTTGCCACTGAAGGACACGAGGCGAGAATGGGTAAACAGTCATTTCACCAGAAACTATTCGTGATACGATCTTTTGAATCTTCAACGGGGGAAAAAATTGTAACGACAATCAACAATTTTTCGTCGTGAGAAAATTTGTATCTTTCATAAACAGATTTCGAAAGATATATATTTCAGAAAAAGTATAGACTGAAAACAATACGTAACTTGCGAAAGAACGTGAATGACCTATATATAACAAAGACATATCCAAATTTACAATCAACGATATATTCCGAATATATAAATACAGATGCACATATTTCGTAAACTAACCAAACATTTTTTAAATCATTTTTAGTACAATTTATTATTGTATCATTTCTTTCTTACGGGGCATAAAACTGCAACATTACCGGCTTGTTATAGCAACGCCTGTAGAAACCGCCAAAGAATTTGTTTGCGCACGTGATAGTATAGTTTCACCCAAACACATCCCTCTAAACCACTTACATAAGGCCGCAATTTCATAAAATCACTGGGCATAAGAATCAACGATCACGCTACCCGTTTGTGGTAACTTTTTCTCTCCTTTGTCTTCTCACGCACGATGGTGAGGGCAAAGACAACGTTCTACTACGCGATGTAAATGCTCTAAAACTAGAAGAAGACGGTACGGTAAAACACACACACACGCGCACACGCGCACACACGCACCAACACACAACACACACTGGTGGAAATTGGGTCGAACACGCGAAAATAAATTATAAGAAACCGCGGATAAAAGGTTATTGTTTCAAAACTCTTTGGAGATAAACGAAATAATTAATGCTCTGCGAGAAGGAGCTTTAATTGTGACGGTTTCACTAGAGGAACATTAAGCAATAAGGTCAAATTCCTCTGTGACAATCGATCAGAAACAATTTATCAACACGAGTTCATTGCTAGAGTATTTTAGCACTTGGATGTGAAATAACGTTCTAAAAACTGTTGACTGTACGGTATTCCTTAAAAATAGTTATCAAGTAATATTTGAAGGGTTGGGATGTAAATCATGGTAACCCCACATGGGATCGTTTGCGAGATGTAAGTCAGTGCTGGAAGAGGTAAATGGGGTACATAAAGATGACAACAGCCGGGGGACAATTATGCGCCATAATTTAGACTATTTAAGAATCACAGCCAATGAGCAGCAGATGGAAGCGTACAAACATTTTAATATCACAAAAACTATTACTTTTGAAGGTTACCATCTTTTACTCCCGAGCCTTTCATTTTTCAATTAACATATTTTTATTGACGAAACAGACTCAATACGGGGGTACATAATACTCAATACATAAATTACTTAACGCTAAAGAGGGTTTGAGATAGCGTTACGCTGCGATACATACGGGTGGGGGAGTATTGTAGTTTAATGTTACGGCTATATTGATTTTTATTTAAATTTCAACATTTGCTGAAATAATTCCTTCAGTCTTGCACTAAAACATTAGAATAGTAATAAATTAAATGAAAAAATATCAATAAATAAAAAGATTTCAAGTATAAATTATAAACATAAATGGAAATATTTTTTCATCAATTATATATTTATTGTATCTGCTAGATTACGAAAAAAATATTCAAAATCGATCCATAATATTTTATAAAATTCAATAAAATTGGCGCAATAGACTATCCCATGCGTCATGCATGACGGAATGTGCTCGGCTAGCCAGGAAATTTTCTCGCCTCTGTGACTTTCCTTCATTCAAAAATTGATTCCAATATTATTGCTAGGTGCAGTCCGGATCGCCAACTGAATCTGACAGTAATTGTCATAAAATTTAATCCACGACACAAATTAATTGAATACTGCTAACCAATTTATTTTTACCTTTTGGAAATGTCATATCGTCTACTTGTCGCAAGTTGAATATAGCACGATAGGACGTTCAAAATACTCCAAATTTTAGTTAAATAATTCAGGGACGGCCCTTATCATGAGCAGTAAATTCTCATTTTTATTTATGTTTATAAGAACGCGCATTATTTCCGATGCTAAATTAAGAGCGATTTTCATTTGCACTAATTCAGTACCGTCACTGCCAGCATTTCGAACGATGACAAAGACCGTAAAAGAAAGCCTACATTACTTCCAGAAACAGCTTAAAAAAGAGAAATGTCTTGCACTAAACTTTAACAAAATATACAATAAACAGACAGCCTGAAAAGTTCAGGAACAAGAACTATTCATTCGAAGTAGATCTATAATTATTTACTATATGTTACTTTTTGTCGAGTTGCAAGTTCGCTGGAAAATTACAGAATGCTTTTATCTATTTATCTATTTTATCTATTATATCACTATTTTCCCTCGGGCCACTGTGCAGCGAAGGGGTGGGCGAGCTGCGGCGCACGTGACACGAAATGGTGTGATAGTGCGGAGCGGCAGCAGGGGTGGGGGCAAGGAGGAGTGAGGGGATGGGGTGACGCAAAAAAAAAATAAATAAAAAAAAAAGCGGAGCGCCCGCGAGAGGCGCAAAATAAAGGCGCGCGCGAACGTGCCTTAGCAGGCTTTACCCGCGCGGAGCGGGGGCGGCGACTAGGCGGCGGGGACAGATGGTGACGAAGACGCGAAAGAATTGAAGAAAAGCGGGAGAACAGAACGCAAGATGAGTAAATCGGCGGAGGACGTACCCCGATTGCATCCAGCAGGCAACTTTTCCAAAGCCTTTTCGCTTGCCTCTCCGAGACGGCATAGACCGTTTACTTCTCGTTCAGTTTCCCTCGAGAGTACAACAAAAAGCTCTCCTATGTATCAGTGCTTCTAAAAAATCGCCGTTTCGCTTTCATATTTCAAAAACATGAACGAGAAAAAGTTCATTTCTAACGGGTGTTCATTTTGTATTTCTTTTATACTGTAAGGGTCAGATACAGCAATAGAGGCTTAGGTTGCATTTTAACTGTTCTGAATATTCTTAATTTATTGAAACTGTTTTTTAGGTACATCGTAAGGAAATCCTAGAAGAGGGAAAAGAGGGCCATGGTCTTCCCTTAAAAAACACAAATTAAAAAAATAATAATTACGTTTTCGTTAGATAACATAAGCAGTTTCGAAAATTCTGCCACGTTCACTTGCGTTCAAGGTTGTTTCCCGAGTGGTGCGATAACATCTATTTGTGTTACTCAACTGGATACTTAAATTTTTTTTCCTCCTTCTCCGTTCCAAAACACAGGCCGGGATGCAGTCAGGCTATGCCTTGTCAGGCATTTAAAAGTGAAAAGGGATTAGCTGGGAACAAGGTGAGAGGAAAATCGGACCGCGGGATGCAATCGGACGAGCCTTCGGTGCAAAGGTAAATGAACGTCGGAAGGTAACACGGGTAAGAGTGGACAATGAAAGGCAATGACTTGAAAACTGAGTGGTCTAGGTAAACGAGATTGGCACAGTGGAAAGGAGACAAATCTACAAACTCATAAACACGAATGAGGGAAGAAAAGAGGAAATCGCAGAGAGGAACAAACAGTAAAGGATGGAGCACAGGAACATTTGGAATGATGGTGATATTGGGATCATAGCAGCCCAAAGGCCATCGTAGGGATGACGTTAGGATGCAGAATAAGCCGAACTGCAGGCTGATTATGGTGTGTGTCTGGGTGTAAGGTACCTGCGATGAAGGTAGAAAAATTCGCCACCGAGGCAGATGTGGCGGAAGGATGGGGAAGGCGGCGCGGCGATAGCAAAGCGGTGCAACAACGACCAGGCAATGGAGATGGATAGCCGCCGACAATTGGATTATAACGGATAGCATGATGCAGAGTTGGCGCATCCCGGCAGATTCATTCCCTGAGGACTTACTCGCGTCGCAAAACAAGTGCGCGTGGATGTGAACGCGTGTTTTTCGTCCGACGTTCGTGTTTGGGAAGTAAATAAAGTTGTGTGCATCGACTGGACGTCCATACAAACTTTGCAAACGAACGAGTCGGTAATCCCTTACCTATTTGCATATGTGTACAAGTAGAACGTATTGCGTTAAACGAATGTAGTCGCACCAGCGTACTAGCAACACTTAGTCATTTAGAAATGGGTCTTTCTGGAAATAAGTAATACGTATGGAACGTTTCCATTCTTGAAGCCAAATTTTTATAGTATTTCATCGCAAATTATTTACAATATGAAAATAAGAAAACGTCGAAAAAGTATTACAAATGAAATAAAATATTAGAAGAACGCTTAAATGTTATTTTGAAACAATTAAATAATACTTAAATACTAATTTAAACAATTAAATAACATTTAAATACTAATTTAAACAATTAAATGGTATTGAAATATTATTTTTATAATTAAATATTCTTTAAAATAACATAATTCAAAACAACAATTTAGCAAACAACTATGGTGTCATCTCCTTATCGACCTAACTCAAACTACCAAATGAAGCAATTCTACAAAGTACACAAGACATAGGTGAAAAGATATTGTGGGAAAAAAGTGGTGGTCAGGAATGTAACAATATTGAAATATAATAACTTGGTCTTATTATAGTATTCTTATGTTTGCCTCCTCGAGAGTGCTAGAAGCCAACACATATTATTGATTTACAGAATTTATGAAAAACATATTGAGAATAATCCATATTCATTACAAAATTTAATTTGCAAATTGTATTAAATGTATTGCTGTTGAAATAGCACTGTCATAATGTTTAAATTACGAAAATAAATCAATAGTAGGATAGAAATAAAAAATCGATAGTTTGCTGTTCAGGAAGCCAAAATTATCCCTAACAGCGCAACTAGCCCAGCAAAATTACCATATCCAAAAACAGAAACTTTTCAATTTACTTCAAAACAGCAAAGCGTTCCGTGTTCGTGACACTGTTTAAGAGCACACAACACACTCGAGGCGACGAAAAAGTCTGGAACTATGGCAATATAGTAGCTCCAACTCAGGGCGACAAGCTGCGCGAGACGGCCATTGTTTATCATTAGTGCACCCATTAAAAGCAGGTCGATACTCGAAACACGCTGAAGCGCCCTCTCACCTCGCGCGGTACTCGCCCTCATTCGCTTAACGGATTTCATAAACTGCTGCCTCCGTCCGCCCCCCTCCGTCCGTTCACGTTCCCGTCCGTCCGTCGTCACTCCGTTAACCCGTCCGTACCGTCGTCCGTCCGTCCTCCTCCGTCCGCCGTCCGTCCTCCGTCCGTCGCCGTCCGTCCGATTATCCTGTTCCTCCGCCCCCCCCCGCCCTCTTCCGTCCGTCCGCCGTCCCCCTCCCGTCCGTCCCGTCCTCCGTCCGCCCGCCCCCCTCCGTCCGTACCGCCCGCCTCCGCCCGCCCTCAGCCCGCCTCCCCTCCACCCGCCACCATCCGTTCCCGCCAGCCACATGCCACCCCCTCCGCGCGCCGCCGCCCCCGCCCGCCCGCCACGCGCGGCACCAAGGGGTAGCCGCTGGGCAGTGAGGGAAGAAGTGGAAAGGGGAGCACTCGCAAAATACGCCACTTCCCGTGGAGATCCCCTATTGCGCGTGTCACAGCTTTGTGCGAGGTTGACCCTCACTCCGCCCTCCCCAACCGCGCCGACCCATGCGTAGCGTCAACATGCGTGCTCGCCGCCTCTACCGTCCCTGCTCCCGCAGCTGGCTCTCTCCCGCCGCTGCGCCGACGCTCATCGACCTTGTACTGCGCACTCGATTGCGGATCCCTTCCGCTGCGCTCCGCTCCCGCACCTCCTTTTCGCCCTCCGTCGCAACCACCCTCTCCACGTGACCAAATGCTATCAGGCCACGCTCCGGCCCTACAAAGCCCACGCGACTGTCCTGTTGTCATGTCACTAACCAGACATGGGGCGTTGGACGTCTTAAAGATGTACGCAGTCGAGTACCTTCCCCCACTAACCCTTTCCACACGCTCGAATAGCTTTCGTCCCCAAGGGAACGCACATTTTCGTCTTCTGATTGACTCTTCGTTGTGAGGTCCATTTACTAATATTAGTTCATGCGAATGTTCAGAACAATCTCCCCCTCACCCATCTACGGCTGGGCAACGCTCAATTTGGAATAATTTAGATACAAATAAAACATTTTGTTGATCCAACTTCGTGATTTTTAATTGACAATGCATTTTATGAAAAACATTTGATTTAAATCATTGTCACACTACTAACAACGATTTTTCTAGATGTAAGGGCAATTACGTTAATGTTTTAAGGATAAAAGAAATTACATTGTTTATTTTAGAAATGACGAAATTTCGTAACTAATACATAATTTGAGTTTGAGGTTTTAAAAACCACCCTAAAATGTCCTTACAAATTATAACTTTTAGAAAAAAGCTAATGCGTCTTGCCGCAAAGTCGGCATCTTCTCCCGAAGTGCCGATCTGCCGCTGGAACATTTATCTTCTATACTTCGATCTATCAATCACTTTCGATTTTGGATTCCACCTGCCACAGCAGCCTCCAGATACACCGTCTTATTCTGTACAGTAAGGCCATTCTTATTCCATCCATCCACTTCTCCCCATAGCACGTCACACATTTTTTAACTGTTTTTGACCTAAATAAATAAATAAATAAATCATCCATTCCACGCATTATTTCGTCGCGACCCAGACTGTTCCATAATCGAAACTCGACTCCTAGCCCGCCGCCTGGGTGCCGGAGAGGCTCGTGCAGTGCGAAACGCAACTAACGCCACCAAAACAAACAAACCGAACATTCTTAAATCGCGGAAACCATTTTGACGAATATTGCACCTTTTGTCGCGATCGCCCTGGCTGTGTCTACTCTTACGCAGCACTGCAAAACCTGCAGCAAGCCCTATTGCCATGTCATTGTTACGTTTATTTACGATATGGTATCAGAGTTATTTTTCTTTCCGTTCTGTACATGTCATGTATCTTTATTAACAGTGATAATAAAATATACCGTATATGCCGGTGTGTAAGACGCACCCCTACTTTCAAGAAGGATTTCTTTCTTTAAATGTTATATATTATACCTTTTTTAAAAAAAAGTATGAAAGGAATGGAAATTGTAACCTGTGAAAAGCAATGATCCTTTCTTCATATTCCGCCAGGAGTCTTTATGAAATTTTTCACGTACGCATGGAATCACCGTGCCTTTTCATAAATATTTTACTCCATGACATTGACTCCATAACGTTGAAATTTTCAGCATTTTTTCTTCTTGGAATACTTTTTGGCTTCTGTAATAATCAATTTTATACAAATAAAAATTCCTCTTTTTCAGTGAACAAAAATTTGATTTTAGTAATGCTGTATACTAAACATTCAAACAGTATCAAAAAATTCCATGCATTGTATAAGACGCATCCAGATTTTTGACAAGTTACTGAAGGAAAAAATGGCGTCTTATACACCGGTAAATAAGGTATGCATAACAACAACAGACTACTTCATCTCGTCATGAAACCTGTATGACTGTCCCATAATCAGCGTTGCAGATCCAGTTGTATTTATTTAGCTCGGAAAGCAACTAAACCACATATGTTCGTTTGATGACATGGACAATGGACATTTATGAAAAACAATCATCGATATTTATTTGTCAAAGCTGAAAGATTTATTTTATGGAAAATAAATAGCGAGGCGAGTTGAAACAAAATTAACAAAAAGTACTAGTATAATATTTTTCCAAGGAACAAAACATTATTTGAATTACATCGCAAGCCGGACATGTCACCATGTTCAATATTTACAAATTATCACAACTGATGTTGAATTATCAGCTAACACAGAGATAACAGCTTTTCAACGACATGAACCTTGAAATAAAACGTCCGTATGTCAGAGAATATTTCGCAAATATTATTTCATTCAAAGTGTTCCTCAAAAAAGTAACGCAAGAATCGAATAAATATTATAACTTAAGGTTGTTTTTTTAAATTAAGGCAAAACAAATTTTCGTCTAAAACGTCCCATTACTCTCAAAATTATACAATGAAAAAATGAAGTTATTGCATTAAAGAATGTATTGAGTATATCTGTAACATCATTATCGCACTATCATAAATATTTAAGTAATTATCGCAAGCTTTTCCTATAATTTCAAAACACATCGCCTTACATCTCAATTGGTAAACGTGTGCTTCGCATCTACACCGTGTTTCAGTGTCATGTATGCATCTACGACATGTAGTGCTTTGCATCTACACTGTGTTAAACTAACCCTTGTCACAGTGAGTGTGGAAGTTCCATTACATAGTCGCAGACCTATCAGAATGGGGACAACCTTGGTGTCAGACTGTTCTTTACACTGTCAGACAGCTCGCCTTCCCCCTGTGATCCGGGTTCACATTTCGGTCGTCTCTGTGGAACTTGAGGAGGACGATGCGTGTTCTCGGTAGATTTCCTCGGGATTACCTTGTTTTCCTTGTCTCTCTTTTCACATGTGCTTCACAATCATTCATATCGCACCTTCGTAATCACCTCCCATCAAACTTTAACACATTTACAGGTAAGGTCGTCCTAAGGAATATGCACAGGTATCATAATAAAGAAGTACTTCCAGAGTCTTTCGAGATCGTGAGCTATGAACCACAGAAGAAGCAGAATGTGAATGAAAACGAGCGCTGTCCAGTGTTTAATGACTTCTCTGGCATCCATGTGGAATTGATTCGCAGATAATTAATCGCAGCGGCAACCTGATTCAATCCATCTGCGATGTCAGTAATTCTCATTCAGATCTCCTACTCGACCTTCGTACCTGGTCGAGCCATCGTCATGACTGCGACGCGACATCCCGATGTACAAGCTTGATGTAACCGTGAACAATTACATAAAAGTAACAAAAGGAATTAAACATACTTAAAAATAACTTTTTGAAGTACACAGCCACTCCGATTACAGAGGAGAAAATTCTTTGTAAAACTACTATTACAGCAGTCGCTACTCAGTTGAACTATTACCATAGTTAATGCTTTAAACATACACATTTACTCAGTATAATAAATGCAATATTAGAGTTCAACTTTTCTGAACATTGAATAGTGCAATTAATTCTATTATTTCAACAATATTTACTTCAAAATAATGATGGATACTCCAATACTTTGTATCTCCCTTATTAAACGTAATCTTCCTATCAATTGTTTGTACTATGTACTTTAGAATGGGGAGTGGTGGGAATGGTGAGTAAGATGCAGCACATTACACGATACTGTTCATGACAGCTCTATCAAACTGGCATGCAACATTGTGTGCAAGAATAATTTGTACTAAAGCATTTCAATGCCTGAAGCTTTCATAGCGAGCACAAATAAACTGCCAATTAGGTTTAATAATTAATCAAATATGCGACTGCAAAATATATTCTGACGCAGTGCTGTTGCAATCACAGAATTACACCGCAGAGTCGCACATTAACTGAATATTTATGCAATGAGCAAAGAAGAGAAAAACACTATTAACAAGCCGATGTGAAGCAGACATGAAGAAGCGTTAACATTGCTTTAATCGTGTGTATTATGTCTTTAACAATAGTTTTTAAACAAAGTCTTTAACAATTTTTTTAGACTATTGTAGTGGTGGTATGGGTCTCTTTCAATTTCATCCCACACCCGGAATACCCTAAACAGATTATTTAATTCAAGTTTCCGAAGGTGGCAATTGCTATGACCATTAGTGCCATTACTGTAGTGAATGTTTTAATTCTGGCAGGTGGCGATATTACTCCCACGGGACCGTGAGATCGGGCGCCGACCTACACTTAGGTTACCAATTTCCCCCTCCAGAAAACTCCCCCCAGCGGGGTACCGCCCCAGCCGAGACAAACTCGCACTGTGACTCATATCGCAGGCGTCCTCACGGTAGTGACAGTAATGCTGTGACTCAGGTGTTATATACTGTCCAGCCTTGGTGCTCGGGTGGGGCAGGTGCGCCGTGAGCCACCCGAGCACTAAGGTAGGCTATCTAACACCGGAGCCGCAGCATTACTGTGTCACTACCCTGAGGAAGACAGGCGAAACGTCGGTCTCTCAGGCAACGACGCGGCTACCCAAGAAGTCATGAACTCGAGCCGCGGAAACTTACGTGTACAAGATCTTACTGTACTATTTCTGGATATATCGGATAGTGTGGGGCGTAGAAGAGTATGGACAGGATATGACAAGGAAGAAGGAAAGATCACGCGTTGTTAGTGAACTGCTCCTGCTTTTGATTGGAGAAACCACGAAAAACTACCGATCAGAGAGCCGATCGCCAGAATTCTCCTCCGCAGAGGGTGAATTCGACCAGGCTCTATAGTTGGTGTCGAAATTCTCCCACTGACGAGTCTCCAACCCTAGCAGCTGCCAGTCAGGCTCGTTGAAGAGACATCGACAATGCTGCGTTGCCGAAACTTCCAAAATCGTGCCTCAAAAGGAAACATGTAAATCGGGCCTTAGGGATAAGACTTTGATAACAACAACAACAATAATAATAATAATAATAATAATATCACCCTATCCCCCTAATAGATATTTAAGGCTAACAACCTTGTTTTAACCAAGGGACACAGCCGAAAGGCTGATCCCCATAATTCCACATACCAGAAATGTGTTGCGTGGTCAGTAGTGGCCTATACTCTAAAAATAATAATAATAATAATAGTAGTAGTAATTATTATTATATTTATAATAATAATATTTATAATAATAATAAAAATAATAATGATAATAATAATGAACATTCATCGCAGACATTCATTTTTCTCGTACATGAACCGCAGCAGTCGGTCCCTCTGTGCACTTGGAATCCATTTGCCGGGGTCGTCGCATTTCATTATCCGCGTAGGTCGGCGCCGTGCCACGCACGTAGTGGCGGCGGCGGCGGCGGGAGCGCAGAGAGGGGAAGGGCGCCGAAACGCTTTTTAATAAATTCACTCCGTGCGCCATTGCTCCGCTGCCGCCTCGCGTTCCGCGGTCGTTGTCCCTGCAGGGGGCGCGGCCGACTCGGCAGCAGCCAGCCCGCGCGTTCTGCGTTGATCTGCGTCGCGGCCGGGACGACTCGCCGCGGAAAGACTTCGTGACACCCGGACCTCTACGCGATGAGGAAATAAATACACACTGGTGTTTTCATAACGTTAATGTTCGAATCATTCTTATAAGGTGGTATAAAACATATTGTATGACTGAAAGTATTCCAAAACCTTTCAACCAATAATTCGATTTTCATGGAATTGCACATAAAATTTTAACATAATTCATAATGATACTTCCATGTCGAAATACTCCCAAGAATTGTTTATGTTCATTCATTACAAAATCAGCCCAGCGGCCCCTAGAGGGTGCTGGGTGCTTAACGGAGGATTACTCCAAATTATATAAACGGGGGATTACTTCATTCACGGTGCGCTCTACGCTCATTAAGGAGTTTTGAGACGCGTTGCGTGTATATAGACGCGACATTTTTTTTTTAAATTCTAACTGAATGCAATCCGCAATGCATAAGGCTACTGCGGAGCAGGGGTGCGGGCGGGGCATGGTGGGCGCGGGAGAGAGAGTGGCAAAGCGGGAAAGAGCAGGGTGAAGGAGCACAACGGAGATAGCGGCGGAACGGCGCAGAGAAAAACGGAAGTGGAGTGGCGATGATGTACATAACGTTACTTCCATTTTACGCTATAGATAAAATGCATTCCTTTTCCTGTCTAATAAATATTGTGATAACTGATAAATAAATGATTTGATAGTTACTGCAGATAGGAACTTTCAATGAATGAATATGTGTAGTTCTAAATATTTAAATGCAGTAAATTATTAATAAGTAATATAAATAACACTCGTACTACAAAGAGAAATATTAGATTCTCTCAACTACTATTTGGGCTGAACATCACTAATAAAACGCCACACCGAAGAGAGTAAAGAATCAAATCCATCACTATAAGTTCAATATTAGGACGATGTAAGCAATCGACTGAACATTTTAAAAAATCAAACACAGTGGTAAACAGACCTATACAATACAAAACCTAATTAGTTGTAGGCAGTGGAACATATAACTGATAATAGAATAGCATATTACCGCATTTATCCATTCACATTAATTATTAAAAATAACCGAATACAAATCTTTCCTGTCGCCTCTGCGCCATCGTTTATATATTTCGTCCACATTTAGTTTTTTTTGGTACTTATTTATGGTCCGATCGTAAATACTAATGAAATGAACAGAAAGAATTCTCATTGCTAACTAACTGTGGCTATTTCATTAACCAAAGCTCTTATACAAAGTAACAATGTACGTAAAACTAGCATTACGTGCTCCGATCCAGGATAATAATCATTAATTCTATGTTAATCCGCGAAGTTTTACCTCTAATGTATCCTTAGTTTCCAAGTTTATTTCGAATGCAAATGTATAATTCTGCATAAAACCTTCCAATGTCATTCCTTATCACAGCATTTGCGCACACAAAGGAAACGCATTGTTGATGTCATAAAATGAAAGAATTCATAGAGAACATAAATTTTCCAGAAAACCTGAATGCGTTACGTAATACACTCGTCAATGACACTGAATTATGCAATGTTCAATATATTAATCAGTACCATTACTTCATGTCTTTAATAATGATAACAGCATTATATTCACCCATGGGTATCATTCAGTTCTGATTACAGAATCGTGTACGCTACGAGAAAAGATAAATAGCAGTGCTTTTAATCTTTATTTGACTAAATAAATAAATCAAGTATAGATAAATAGCCCTTACTGTCGGCTCACAAGCAAAATTCACCACGTTCAAAAGTACACTGCAACCGATTAGAACATCCAATTATGTGCAAAATGATATAAAAAATATCTTAACACATAGTATCAACTCAGAAATCTCTAAAACAACTTAGACTTCTTTTCACACGTGCCGCAATTTTAAAACTGACTGAATCTCAAAACTATACACTAGGAATTGGTGGCGTCTGCTTGAACGCTGGCGTGTATGCCACTCTTTTATGCTTAGTATTATCTTTATCATATTATATAATTGTATTTTATCGCATCAAAATAATTAATCATCTCTGATAGCATTGAAAATGAAAGCATGAGCTCATCGCGCAGGACAATGTGAAGGAAAATATATTTAAATGCCCTGCGCTAAAATTAACTCTATAATTTAAATTACGATATCACGAATTGATATCATGCAGTGTTTCTTTACATAATGCACGTTTTCCTTCCATTTTTAGTTCGTATCTCAATTCTTTTAAACCAGAGGCGTTAGTGGCGCACTCTTACAAGCGAACCTGTCTTTGCACTCACGCCGGTAGGTATTGCTGGGGGTTCATTATCGTGAATGACATGTCCCACACATTCAAACGGAGCTGCTAAAATATATTTCGAGATTCCGGTCTCCACACCTCTCGCGCACCGATCAGGACAAAACATCGTTCCCAACAGACAGAAACCTTTTTCACTCGAAACAGATCCGCGATCCATGTAAATGTAAATAGGTGTCTGAAACCTAGGCGTCGACTTGAATTACCAGTAGAGGTTTTTTGCAGGTGATATTAACGTCAGAACGGTGCTAACCTTCTTCCCTTCCGCTTTTCTCGTATCTGTACCGTGCTAAGCTTTTCCACCTCACGATATATGCGAAACTTCGAGAAGCAGGTTTCCGATTGCAGCATATTGAACCCTCCCTGAATGCCTGGCATTTGCATAATCCAGTCTGAGGTAAGCATGTGGGCGGGCAAGAGTTAACCTCCGCTGGCGGAGAACAAGGTACATTACACATAAGAACACGGGAAAGCTTCGGACGAAATATATACGCACGATCTTAGTTACAAGAGATTAGAATAATAATGTCGCCAAATACGTCACCGTTTTCAGTCACATAAACATCTATCTTTCGATACGATTATCTCCATTCAGTATTACTTTACGAGAGCGCCAGAGAAGCTTACCTTTATCTGATTAACCACCGCTACCCATCCTCAAAGCAACACACTTCACAAACAGTCGTGCCAACAAAATTAACATCGTATTTGCAGGTAAACAAAGCGAAAAAAATGTCTAAACCTGTTGGGTTGGTAACATTTTAAATCGAAATAGTTAATTTTTTTAATCGAAATATTTAAAAAGCATTTATTGGAGAACCAATTTACTTGGGTCCAAAAAGAAACCTGTAAGACGTACAAATCAAAAAATGACCTATCAGCATTCAATAACCTGGCAACAATAACGTCAAAACGTCCAACGCAGACAACGTTCCACTATCATTCGGGTGCTTCGCACTTGGAAATATTTCCACCACTCCCTTTAAAAAAGCGAGCAACTTGGCAACCAGCCAGAAACGTTTACTTCGCAATATAAAAAATATATCACTCCCTATTCTACGCTATACATCTGCGCGCCAAAATCGCAGTTCCTTCAACCGCTACCATTGTTACCCGCTACGAGCCATTAGCTTCCATTTCTCACGGGTGTGCCTAAACATTAGCAATAAACAAACACAAGTACAATTCGCTTTTAATCATTATAATCCTTGCCTGCCAAAAAGCTCTAACCGGACGTTACAGACGTTCTAAAGCATTAGGTGCAATCGCAAAAGCGGTCAACACACGCGGCCCAGGGGCTTCATTTGAAATTCAAAAATTCCAGAAAGAGGGGTCTTTCGGCTTGGCAGCGACATCTGTCGCGGATGACAAACGCGGGCGGGGCTGTGAGCGAGTAGCGAGCGCTCGGTCCGTCGGCCTCTCGGCCGCTCTGCCGCCCGGTGTGATACCGTGCCACGCGCGCGCTCCCTGCCGGCAGCAGCAGTGGCAAGGGGCGGTGGGTGGAGGCGACGCGCAGAATCCGCGCTCTTTTGTTCGCAGTTCAAAACGCCGGTGGCGTTGGCAGCTGTGTTAGAAGTGATGGCGACGGTGGTGAAGTCACGGGCAGAAGTGCTGGTGGCGATGAGAGGCGGACGCTAGTTGGAAAGTGGTGGTGGTGGTGGTGGTGGTGGTGGTGGTGGTGGTGCTAGTGGTAGTGCTAGTGCTAGTTTGTGGCGGCGGCGGTTGTGCTGTGGTTGAGTTGGTTTTGGGGTGGTCCAAAGAGGAGTTGGTCAGCAAGGTGCTAGTGTTGCCACACCGTGCTAGTGGTTGTCCACCGTAAACTATTGGTTGTCAAGACGTGCTAGTGTGGTTCAGACGTGCTAGTGGTGGTTCAAGAACGTGCATAGTGGTTGCCCAGACGTGCTAGTGGTTGCCCCAGACGTGCTAGTGGATTGCCTCAGACCGTGCTAGTGGTTGCCCAGACGTGCTTAGTGTTGCCCAGACGTGCTAGTGGTATGCCCCAGGACGTGCTAGTGGGTTGCCCAGACGTGCTAGTGGTTAGCCCAGAGCGTGCTTAAGAGGTTGCCCAGACGTGCTAGTGTTGTCAAAGACGTGCTAGTGGTGGTTCAAGACGGTGCTAGTGGTTGCCCCTGCGTACGGGGGGAGCGGCAGACGTGCTAGTGGTTGCCCAGACGTGTAGTGGTTTGCCCAGACGTGCTAGTGGTTGCCCAGACGTGCTAGTGGTTGCCCAGACGTGCTAGTGGTTGCCCAGACGTGCTAGTGGTTGCCCAGACGTGCTAGTGGTATAGCCAGACGTGGCTAGTGGTTGCCCCAGGAACGCTGCTAGTGGTTGCCCCGACGTGCTAGTGTTGCCCAGACGTGCTAGTGGTTCTTGCCCAGACGTGCTAGTGGTTGCCAGACGTGCTAGTGGTTGCCAGACGTGCTAGTGGTTGCCCAGACGTGGCTTAGTGGTTGCCCAGACGTTGCTAGTGTTGCCCGCCAGACGGTGCTAGTGGTTTGCCCAGACGTGGCTAGTGTTGCCCAGACGTGCTAGTGGTTGCCCAGACGTGCTAGTGGTTGCCCAGACGTGCTAGTTGGTTGCCCGCAGACGTGGCTAGTTGGTGTTTGCCCAGAACGTGCTAGTGGTTTGCCCAGACGTGCTAGTGGTTGCCCCAGACCGTGCTAGTGGTTGCCGCACGACGTGCTAGTGGTTTCCCAGAGTACTAGTGGTTGCAAAGAACGTCGCTAGTGTTGTCCAGACGTTGCTAGTGTTGGGTTGCCAGACAGTGCTAGTGGTTGCGCCAGACGTGCTAGTGGTTGCCCAGACGTGGGTGTCCAGAGTGTTGTCCCAGACGTGCTAGTGGTTGCCCAGACGTGCTAGTGGTTGCCCAGACGTGAGGCTTAAGTTGGTTGCCCAGACGTGCCTAGTGGTTGCCCAGCAGCGTGCTAGTGGTTGCCCGCGCAGGGTTGCCAACGTGCTAGTGGTTGCCCAGACGTGCTATGGCTTGCCCAGACGTGCTAGGTGTTGCCCAACGCTAGTGCATCTAGTGTTGCGCCAGACGTGCTAGTGGTGCCCAAGACGTTGCGTAGTGTTGCCGCAGACGTGCTAGTGGTTGCCCAGACGTGCTAGTGGTCCTGTCGCGATGCGACGTGCTAGTGGTTGCCCAGACGTGCTAGTGGTTGCCCAGACGTGCTAGTGGTTGCAACGTTGCTAGTCCCAGACTGAGTGGTTGCACGTGCGTAGTGGTTGTCCCAGCGTGCTAGTGCTCATCGCTGAGTGGTTGCATGCAGGGCTTCCAGTTGTAGTGGTTATCGCAAGACGTGCTAGTGGTTATCAGACGTGCTAGTGGTTATCCAGGACGTGCTACGTGCTGTCTTCGCGGTGCTAGTATGTCCCAGCGAGGGAAGTGCAGGCTTCTGGAGGTGTTAGTGTGGTGATATTGTGAGTAGTATGTGGTGGCAGCGGCATTGACGGCGGAGCGTTGCCTTGTGGTGAACGGTGACGATGGGGTGGCATGGTGGTGTGTGGCGGCGGCGGAGAGGTGCGAAGGGGAGGCGTGGCGACGGAGGGAGGAACGGGGCGGTGGGTGGCGAGGCAGCGGAGGGTGGGGGTCGGCGCCGGCGGCGCGGCGCTCCCAGCCCCTGCTCGCACGCGCGCGCACACGCAGGGTTCGCGCGAGATGAAAAGGCAGCTTGGAATCAATGAAAATGCCTCTCGTGCGAGACTGGTAGAGGCTGTGGCACGACTTTCAAAAGGCAGCCGTGCACGCGCGCTCGCGCTTATTAATTTGCGATTATTATATTTGAATGTGATATAAACACGTCTTTGATACTATTGCGCAAAACGAGCGATTCTCAGATTATCATTGACGCGATAGTCATCCACCCTAGCACAGAAGCTGTTCTCACGAGCAATTGTTGGTCGCTGGGAAAAATAATAAATTTTAGTAATATACAGCTTTTATGAGGTCGCAGACGACACTGTTTCACCTATTTCAAGTGAAATTTTTCATCAAATGCATAAGTAGAACCGCAGGTGCCAAAATTCTCTCGAGAATTAGTATTCTTTGACGCCTCCAAATTTTCTTCATTTCTTTTCCACTACATTTCTTCGACCTCAAAATTTGGCAACTCAAGACTCGTTTTGTCAAGGTTTTCGTAAACTGGTTTTCTTCTTATGGTTTCAGTCTCAATACATCGAAGTTACACTACGGAAGAACAGCTAATGCACAGAGGCAAAGGAAAAGAGAAAGACAAAGTGAGATATGAGGGACAGTGAATCTCTTAGGGTCTTAGCATAAAACAAAGACAGAGAAAAGAATCCACTAAAGTCTGATGAACATACATCGAGAAAGACAGGAGAATGAGACACAGACACAAGAGAATGAGAGAGTGAAAGAAAGAGAGAGTGAAAGAGAGAGAGAGAGAGAGAGAGAGAGAGGAGGGTGAAGGGGCGGGGGAGACACATGGGTAGACAAGGAGACACACAAACTAGGGTCTAGGGCGCTGGCCTACCCCACTGTGACACCATGTTCAAACAACCACGTCACGCGTGTTTTATGGGCGGTCGTTATTCCACGCTCCCCGCCAAAGAGGAATCCGTAAACGACGAGAATCTGAAAACAACCCACTGACAGTAATTATTTATTCTTGGGTACGTCATAACACGACCACCCGGGAGTGTACTTTGAAGGGGGTAGTAAAACATTTTCAAACGCACGTTGAAACAGTCACTAATTTACAGTCTGTGAAACTAGCCGCTGAGCGATAGACGAACTAGCATACATATTTCGACAATATACCTCAGTACAATACTGGAAAATTATAATTGAAGAATATAATGTGTTACGATCTTTTGTAAAATAATACAAATAAGTCGTGGCAACAAATATGTTCTCTAAATAAAAATACCTTATATATTATTGTAATTCTTCGCGAAATCCGGCTGAACTTACCTTATACAATCCCGCAATGTGATTTTAAAAAAATCATCCACCGATGACAAATTCTGAGACAATTAGGGACGACAGAAAGGGGCCAAATGTGCAGCTGACATTGGCTCAACAGAAACTTCCGTCCGATGATGAACCAATTATAAAAATGAGTTTAAAGAGCGTCAGTGTAACATTTGACAAAATTCATAATCTTGAAAATATATTACATGTTAATATAATTTTATAGATTAAATAATCAGAAAAGATGTTACAAATTATATCAATATTAAAGTTAGAACAGATCAATAGTACTTCTCAGACAATCAAATTTCAGTGAATTAATATAAATACAAGGCGTAAATAATGAAACAAGTCAGATGGGCTGACAATATTTCCAGTAATGATATTTCAAAAACTGGAACCATGGACATTTGTTCGATATGATCATTAAAATCGAAAATAAAAAAAATATTTTTTTTTCATATTCTGGGTGTACCCTGCTACGAGTAATTTCGCCAATATGATTATTTTCATGAAAAAAATAATTATAAAAGAACAATTGAAAGCGCACTACGCGCATCGTCTTGGAGACGCGCGCAAATCAGTGAATGGGTAAACCAGAATCGATTCCGCAAATATTTCACGTAGACCGAAAGAGCGTGCACGAACATCGATTGCAACCCCTGCGCACACTTCACACAGCTGCAAATTGCAGTGGCCAAGAGAATCAATGCGTAATTGCCACACCAAACTCTGCATCATTCCAAATGGCGGTGCAACAACTTTCTCAATTAAGCTTCAATGAAGCACGCTTAAAAAAAATCAAAAAAATTGCAGACCTGAAAATTGGAATACAGATTTCGGCTAGACTAGTAGCCAAATGGCAAGGCTGCTTTCCTTCTCTCAAACGGGAAATTAGTTCATTTCCACGAATTCTCCACTTCGTGAAACACAACTAACGTTTCGATGCGTAGAAATTAGTACTTTCCCCCGCACTAAAAACGCTTCAAGAAAAAATATTGTCGTTAACGCAATAACGCGTTACCAAAGAACTCCCAGGAACCACTCCAGAATTAACGTTTTTCTCAATGCATAAATTGCCTTTCTACTTGGAAAAGAGATTGAGTACGCCGTTATTTCATTAGGTTCTTCAGAAAATGACGTGTCAGTAATGACAAGAGTACGGACGTTCAGACATTGATTTTGACAAAAAAGACAATCTAAAATTGTATTCTAATACTGACTCTACTCTTATAACTAAACTTATTCATAATTTGGTTTATACACTACCAACAGGTATTACAGTTGTTCTTTCTTTGTTCCTCGAATAGTGCGAAGAATGTTTATAAAAATGATGAAGGTCCGATTTGCGTCGAACTCGAAATTTTCCAAAATTGCAGAAATTATAAATAATGTGAGAAAGTATTTGCTGTTGCGGCCCTACTAGTTTTCTTTTCTTCAGCCAAACGTTTTAAAGAGGCGAAACCATCCTTCAATGGCGGTGGCTGTAGAGAGACGATTTCACATTACGAAGACACTCAGGTGCATTTTTCGATTCGTTATTGTGACAGAGAAATTACTTCGAAATATTAAATGAGATTTCAAAAATGCTAACAATAAGGTTACCAATATAAAGGGAAAGTTGCGGAAAAATGTACTATAAAATTCTCTTTGAAATAAAATCGACGTTTTTACATATTTTCAAAACACCTTTCTCGGGGAAAACTACCACTGAAGTTGTGATTTTGAGTGGTGTGATTTGAGTGAAGGTGATTTTCTGAATCAGTGATTTTCTGCCATAATCATTTTAGGGAATAATTCCTAATGTAATGTTTATATTAAATATTATACGTAAAATTGAAAATAAGGTCGATGAAGAATTATCGATATAACTACCACTGCCCCCCCCCCCACACACAACACACACACACACACACTTAACATCGCTGGGTGCAAACTCTGCGGCGCAGAAGCCTCTGCGCTTTACGGCTACTGAACAAACAGTTGCACACGATTAACATAAGTTGAGAGAGAGAACTAAAAAATAAATAACAATAATTTTTAAATAAGCAAACTCTATAATAATCATTCTTGAATCGGTCTTTACACTGTTTTTATTCTTTACACATTTTACTGTTTTATTATACACGCAACACATTAGCACACGAAAAAGAAATACCGGCATAACTGGGTGAAAAACGGAGTCCACCACGTTTTGTTGTTCCTAAACTTTGTTTGTTTATATTTCTGTCCCACAGGTCAGTCGGACATGGTGTTAGATAATACGGCGCAGAACAATGTTTCAAATGAGGCGCCCGCACACCGGGTGAACGAAATCGCCGCAAACACACGAAAATTTTTTTTTTAGATGTTTGTTTTTCAATTTAAATTCTTCCTGGGGACACCCGTATCTTCCAAGCAAAGGTGGAGGAAGGGAGGGAGGGAGGAGAAGGGAGGGGGAGGAGGAGGAGAAGGGAGGGGAGCGAGGGAGGGAGGAAGGGAAAGAGGGAGGGAGGAAGGAAAGATGGAGGGAGGAAGGAAAGAAGGAGGGAGGAAGGAAAGAGGGAGGGAGGAAGGAAAGAGGAGGGGAAGGGAGGAGGAAAGGAAAGGGATGGAGGAAGGAGGGAGGAAGAAAGTAGGATGCGCAGGAAGGGAGGGAGGAGGATAAGCAGGAAGAGAGGAAGGAAAGAGGGAGGAGGGAGAAGAAAGAGGGAGAGATGAGGAAGGAAAGAGGAGGGAGGAGACGAGGAAAGAGGAGGGAGGAGGAGGAAAGAGGAGGACGGGAGAGGAAAGAGGGAGGGAGGAGGAAGGAAGAGGAGGAGGAGGAAGGAAAGAGGAGGGAGGAGGGAGAGGAAGGGGATGAAGGGAGGAAGGGAGGAAGGAAAAGGGAGGAGAGAGCGGAGGGAGAAGGAGGGAGAAGGGAGGAGAAGGAGGCGTGGGAGGAAGGTGGGAGGGAGGAGGGAGGGAGGGAATGAAGAAATCGGCGTCCGATACTCCGCCGCAAAGGGGGGGGGTGCCTGCCGGAAATTTGCCCGCCGCGGGCGCGCGCGCGCCGCGGTCCGCGTGCGCCCCCCTTGCTCAAAAACGAAAGCATCCACCGCGCCCATGCCCCCCTACGCCTCCAACCCCGCGCGCGGACCATGGCGAAAGGGCGTGCTTGCGTGCCAGTCCTTCTGCGAGGTAAGCGAAGGGATGCTCACATTCAAGTTGACAATCTCTTACACGCACGAAGGCGGATGCCGAAAAAACCAGAGCGTACTTCGTAGTCGAAAACCATTATCGCGCGAATCTCTGAACGAGAAAAAGGTACAGAACATGGATTAATGTCAGCGTTGACCTTCCATTTTCGGTACACAAATGTATATATATAATATATATATATATATAGATATATATATATATATATATATATATATATATGACACGGAACAGATGACTTCAAACTCATTTGTCCATTGTTGCATTATCGCTGTTTATTTCATGGAGAAAAAGAGAAACCCTAAACAACTCATTAGTCATTAATAACGAAAAATCCCAAATTTAACCCAAACACCCAACAAACGTTAAAATTGGTTATACGTACGGGGCATTGTCACTAGCTTTGCAAATATCAACAACACAAAAGCTTGATTAATATAATAATAATATAATAATAATAATAATAATAATAATAATAATAATAAATAATTATATAATCTTGAAAGTAGTACTCTCTTAAAAATTCCTGTCAGACACGTATTTTCATTTTTTGTACGAGGAACATATAAAAACTGATAATAAAACGTCCCGAAAACTTGAAAAATTAAGTTAGGGCCAACATTTTCATTGAACATGTTATCTTCATTCAAACACGGCCCAATGAATCACAAAACAACCAAATACAGTTATCATTTCCATACGTTTGGATGCTTACCGACTCACTGTTTCCACTAAATATTATTGCCACAGCGTACGTGTTCGTCGTAATATATTCGGAATAGAATCATCGTAATATATACATGTCAATGAGAAAAAATGTATCGTTCAGAAAACCTGTCGGTGTAGTGATGATTATTGCACAAAAAAATGTAGCAGCCACAAAAAAAAATGGGGGGGGGAGAGGAGGATGGGTATCCAAAATTTTACCTCGATACGGATAAGCCAAAAATTGTCACTGAAACATGCCCCACCAAAACATGCTTACAATCCACATTACATTTCAGTGTGCGTATTCTTGTTTCCGCGGCTTGCAGATGAGTGGCGCTGAGTCTGGCGAGGCAAAGAGTGGCGGCCAATCACCTATTGCAACACTGCTGGCGTGATAATCCATCTGCCAAAAATTGTCCCATAATTAAAACGTTCAACAGAAACGGAATTTGTACAAATTAAACATCTTAACGGAAAAAAATTAATTCCAGAAAAAAAATAAAGGGAGTTATTTTAATATATTAGTACGTTTAATGACCTCCAGTACTTCGCCAAGCATCCCCAAAACCAGAAACCCACGCAAAGAGATTTTCGTCATTCAAACTTCAGCGAACTTGAATGGCATTACATCAGCATAACATTCAGCAACCGGCGACGTAAACGAAACGACAAACAAAGAAGCGTGCTATTCACAAGACCCAAGATATCTATGCGTTCCGCAAGATAGTTTTTATTTGCGTCGGCAGCCACGTTCAGAAGAAACAGCTGAGGCACGGCGCGCCGCTGGCGCCTTCCTAGGCGACCCACGCGCTCGTCGAGATAAGAGAAGGGGGAGGGGAGGAAGGGGGGGGAGGGAGGGGTAGGAAGAGGAGGGGAGAGGAGAACCGCCCGTCCCTCTCGCCCCACCAACACAGACCACACCCTTCGCAGGCGCGCAGAACCGCCTGCAGCTCCGCGCCGCCCCCAAGTGCGTGGTGTTCGAAAGCGAAGCCGGCGGGCGCACCCCAACATGTGTTGTTCTTACACAAGGAAGTAAACCGGTGTTGGACAAATGGACAATATAACCGGAGTTGAACAATTTTTAAAGTGCTAAAACGTAGTATCCCCCTCCCCTAATAAATTTGTGGAAAGTTGTATTCAAGACACTACATGAGCTATTTTATTTCAACAAATAAACGAAAATTACAACATTTAAACTACAAAAAGGACTTTGGCATTATATTTTAAATAAGTTTTAAGTAAAAGTATTTGAGAAGAAATAAGAAAATTTAAAGTGTTAATAAAAATTACTTATTAAAATACGTGAAATAATAAAACACTAATTTCAATAGAACGTATTTTAATTTTAGCGCTATATGATTCAATCATAAAGTTTTAAATAATGACTGTAATCACATTTACGTCAAAAAAGTATTTTACTATTTTATTGAAAAATATCGGACTACAGTAACCGCGACTGAAAATAAATACGATAATTGATTTTCCTCGAAAGCCCGCATTGAAGACTGGCCTAGAGCCGGCCATTGACAAGGCCCTTGGCGTGATTCAAAATTCTCTTTTCTTTCGAGGTCATTGATATTATAAAAAGAAACACACTAAAAAATGGATTAATTACTACCATTACGTACGCTACTGCTGTAAAATACTTAGCCTTATTATTAGTAATTATTATTTTTAGCTTAATACTTAGAATATTTCCAAAACGGGACGCAATTTCAATTTCATTTCATTCGGATATTAACGTAAAACCTCAGTGTAATAAAATCAGCAGTTTCAAGCTTATTTTTCTGGGAAAGAGGAGGGAAGGGGCTTTAAGTTGTTGGTTGCCCCACTGGGCCTTCTTTTTTTCTTATATAAAGGGAAAAAAATTTTAAAATTTTTTTCCTTTTCGTGG
>BOPP01000123.1:1289297-1337953 GCA_017312745.1 Gryllus bimaculatus | reverse complement strand
GAAGGGATGTCACATCAAGTTGACATCTCTTAACGCACGAGGCGATGCCGAAAACCAGAGCGTACTTCGTAGGTCGAAACCTATTATCGCTGCGAATCTCTGAGAGAAAAAGGTACAGAACAGGTGATTAATGTCAGGTTACCTTCCATTTTTCGGTACAGAAATGTGTATATATATGAACACGAACAGCATGACTAAAACTCATTGTCCATTGTTGCATTATCGCTGTTTATTTCATGGAGAAAAAGAGAAACCCTAACACTCATAGTCATTAATAACCGAATCAATTAACCCAACACCCAACAAACCTAAAATTGGTAATACGTACGGGGCATTTCACTAGCTTTGCAAATATCAACAACACAAAAACTATGACTAATAATAATAATAATAATAATAATAATAATAATAATAATAATAATATAATATAATCTGAAAGTACTCTCTTAAAAATTCCTGTCGAACGTATTTTCTTTTTGAACAGGAACATTATAAAACTGATAATAAAACGTCCCGAAAAGTTGAAAATAAGTTAGGCAACATTTTCATTGAACATGTTATCTTCATTTAAACACGGCCAATGATTCACAACACCAAATACAGTTATCATTTTCCCATACGTTTGGATTCTTACCGACTCACTGTTTCCACTAAATATTATTGCACAGGTACGTGTCGTCGTAATATATTCTGGAATAGAATATCGTTATATTATACATGTCAATGAGAAAAATGCTATGTTTCAGAAAACCTGCGTGTAGTGAGTGATTATATGGCACACAAAAAAAAGTAGCAGCCACAAACAAAAAATGGGGGGGGGAGAGGAGGATGGTATCCAAAATTTAACCTCGATACGGATAAGTAAAAATGTCACTCGCGAAAAACTGCCCACAAACATTTCGTGACAACCCCACATTACATTTCAGTGTAGCATTGTTTCCGGGCTTTGTCGGATGAGGTGGGGCTGAGTCTGGCGAGGCAACGAGTGGCGCCAATCACCTATTGCAACACTGCATTGGCGTGATAATGCCATCTGCCAAAATGTTCCATAATTAAAACGTTCAAACAGAAACGAATTTGTACAAATTAAACATCTGAACGAAAAACAATACATTCCAGAAAAAAAATAAAGGGAGTTATTATTAATATATTAGTACGTTTAATGACCTACATACTTCGCCAAGCCTCCCCAAACCAGAACACGCAAGAGATTATTCGTCATTCAAACTCAGCGAACTATGAATGGGCATTACATCAAGCATAACATTCAGCAACCGGCGAGAAAACGAAAACAACAAACAAAGAAGCGTCGCTATCACGAGACCCAGAGCGAGCGTCCGCAAGATAGTTTTTATCTGCGTCGCAGCCACGTTCAGAAGAAACAGCTGAGGCACGGCGCGCCGCTGGCGCTTCCTAGGCGACCCACGCGCTCGTTCGAGATAAGGAGAAGGGGGAGGGGGAGGGGGAAGAGGAGGGGAGAGGAGAACCGCCGTCCCTCTCGCCCACCAGACACAGACACACCCTTCGCAGGCGCGCAGGACCGCCTGCAGCTCCGCGCCGCCCCCAAGCGGGGTGGTGTTCCGAAAGCGAGAGCCGGGCGGGCGACCCGCCACATGTGTTGTTGCTTACACAAGGAATATAACCGGTGTTGGACAATTGGACAATATAACCGGAGTTGAACAATTTTTAAAGTGCTAAAACGTAGTCCCCCTCCCCCAATTAAATTTGTGAAAGTTGTATCAAGACACTACATGAGCTATTTTATTTCAACAAATAACGAAAATTACAACATTTAAACTACAAAAGGACTTTGGCATTATATTTTAAATAAGTTTTAAGTAAAAGTATTTGGAGATGAAATAATAAAATTTAAAGTGTTTAATAAAATTACTTATTAAATACGTGAAATAATAAACACTAATTTCAATAGAACGTATTTTAATTTTAGTGCTATATGATTCATTTTATAAAGTTTTAAATAATGACTGTAATCACATTTACGTCAAAAAGTATTTTACTATTTTATGAAATATCGGACTACAGTACCGCGACTGAAAATAAATACGATAATGATTTTCTCGAGCCCGCATTGACAAGACTGGCCTAGAGCCGGCATTGACAATTCCCTTGGCTGTGATTCAAATTCTCTTTCTTTCGAGGTCATCGATATTATAAAAGAAACACTAAAAATGGATTAATAACTACCATTACGTACGCTACTGTGTAAAAATACTTAGCCTATTATTAGTAATTTATTATTTTAGTAATACTTAGAATATTTCAACGGACGCAATTTCAATTCATTTCATTCGATATTAACGGTAAAACCTCAGTGTAATAAAATCAGCAGTTCAAGCTTATTTTCTGGAGAGGAGGGGAGGGGGGGCTTTAAGTGTGTTGCCCACTGGCCTCTTTCTTATATAGAAATGTTGAATTATGATGAATTTAAAAAAAAAGATGTAGTTTTATCTAACACATTCAATTGAAGTACATAATGAGTTTCATTATAGCAGAAAAACTACATTTGTGAATATGTGCATTTGCCCTCGAGGGCAGCACCCTGCAGACCTTGGGGTATGCCACTGAATAAAATGTATTTACATTACCTTGAATCATTGAAGCACATACACATGTATATACCACAACTCACATAGTTCATGACACATATGTCTGCATGCGCTACAAATGTGTACTTTGTGTCATTGCGCTAATTTATATGTATACCCCATTACCAATTCAATGTTCCGTCTCCATTTGCCTCAGCAACAGATTTTGTGGTACACAACCGTTACAGCGTGTTTTTGGTTTTCATTTTTATTTACTGTTGCATTATGACAATTTCATCATTCGGTCAATTTCTTAAACGCTTATGTATCACTCACCAAAGACGCAAACTTGAAATAATGGCCCAAAGCTACGCTTACCTGCAAAAGAAGAAATGTTTACATTAAAACACAAATTGAAGGATTCAAAACAATAAAAATCACACTTGGGAGCATTTTATTCTTTTTGATAATAAATAATGTGAAAATAAATTAAGAGGCATCAGAAAAAATGTGGATTTTCTAGAGGTTGAGAATATTCTTAGATATAATTATAATAAACCTAAAGTAATATAAATTATTTTAACACCTAATATATTTAACGTTCGAATTACCAAAAAGACAGTTTTATTTATAACTTTCTTTCCTGTAATTACTAAACATTAACCTCAGAATAACAGCTGTAGATATCTGCGTATTGTATGTTCAGGCATACCTCTCTATTTTGGAAGAAAGAACAAGAGTAAGTATGTAAACTTACATTAAAAAATTCTTTACACGTGACGAGAACGAAGACAGCAGATTTACAAATTCATACAACTTTTGTCAAATACGTTTTTATCATATTTATGTCCCATGTTTTAATTAAACTTACAATGAATTTCGTACAGAGATGTCAAGGTCCCCGGACCAGTGGTACTAGCAGAAACCTTGGGAGATTGAAATTATTTCTTTAAATCGGACCTACATCCAAGAAATACCTTAACGACATGATGAAGGATAGCACGAATTTCTTGATTTTAAATTTAAACTTTCGATATTTGTTAACATTTTACGTTTAGAACTTAATATTTCTAATTAAAAAATTATTTTTATTGTAATATTCCATATTACAATTTTTATTGTCATAAAGCTCGCGAAATATCAGTTGGGGATCGCTTTCACTTGGGGAGGTTCGAGATAGAAATAGCCGAGATCGCAAACGGGCAGTTATGTGCGTGGGCTGAGTCTCGGGAGCGAATGGGCTGGCGATCCGCTTGGTGGCGGGATGTGTCACTGCAACAGAAGTTGCGGTTCAAAACCCGAATCGAAGCCGTGTGGATATTGTAAGGGCAAAAAATCCTTCATAAGCCTTCTCCGCGAGGGGAAGTAAAGCCGGCGTCCCAGTTCGTAGATTTACTTATTAAAGATCCTCAGCCTAAAGTGACGCTCTGAGTAAATTCAGTCGCTGTTTCTCGCCCCAAGATACTCCTTTCTCGCGGTAGTTGGTGAAAGGACCGTAGCGAGATTTGCGTGGGTCAGACGCGAAGAGCTAGGCCTAATGGCTGAGTGCTCGCCACGTAAAATAGGATATTCAATTTCAAATTCAAAATTTCTATCCTGCAGTCATGGTCACGGATGTATTGGTGATCGTCCCTTCACCCGTCTTTTTCACCATCATCATAATCCTATCACTTCGTTAAAGAGGATTAACAATTCCCTGCGCGTGCAGGAGGTCCTTGACCTTAATGGGATGTGCAGTTGGCTAATAATACCAACAAAAAAAATCTTGGAAAGAAAACAGTTGACTTGAAAGACTGGTTATGCATTACAGTACGGGTCTGGAAGAGATGCAAACTGCACCATGTCGATGTAATTTCGTTTGTAAAGAAATCAGAGAACCAAATAACAAAACGGACACTGGCGGTGGTGCCAAAAATGGGGGCCAATCACGCGCCCTCATTCGCGAGCGAAATGAATGCTTCCGCAGTATAGTCATAATTACTCAAACCAACTATCCTTAAAAAACTGATACTACCATTTCAGATGTATTTTAAATGACGCATTACAACACGCGTCGCCGAAGCCAACCCAACCCTTCCCTCACCACTATCCCCAAACCCACGCTAACGCAGCTGCATCGGAAACCACACACGCTTATTAATGCGTCTATTCCTGCATTGTATACTAATTAATTTGCATGCGAACGCATTGACCATTCAGCGCGTCAAACGCCTCCCTCTCCCCCGCCGAGTATTTCTTCGTACGCGTTCTCCCCGCGTGCGGCAACCTTCCAGGAATCGCCCGCCGACACGCCACCACCCCCACCCTCGCCGCAGTTGTCGTTCGAATAACTCGCCAACCTCCCTGTTGCCATGAAACCCATCGGCTGCGTGGCAGCGTTCGGAAATTAATCAGCGCGCTGTGCGTCCTCGTCGCTCGACAAACAGCGCTTCGCGCCGCCGCCGCTCGAATGAGAAGTCACGTAAATCCGCGGGCGTCGTTCGGAGTTGACGTGCGACCGCATACCTGTTGGGGGGACTGCGGCGCTATGTCCAATTAAATGTAATGACTGACACGTTCTTTTTATTAGCGCGCTGTTGTGGGCTAATGCGTTAGCAGCCCCTTTTGTGCGGTGCAAATAGCATGAGAATCCCACTCAGCTGCACAGATGTGGCGAACCAGTAACAAATGGAAGGACTCTACACTGAATCAAATAAAAACTAAACAAAGCTGGTTTGAAACTCAGTGCTGAAAGGAACTAAACTAATTTTACGTAGTATATTATTTTTATTTTTATTTATTTGTGCAATCTTGGAATTCTTAATTTAGTCTCAAGAGTTGATTAAAACTTGATTGTAAATTAGTATTTTATACTTAGATTACTCATGTACTATTTAAATACAGGCCTCTAAAACAGTTTGAGGTCAGCGGCAACCCAATTAAAAATGTGTACATATTAAGTCATGTAATGCATTTTGAATTGGCAAGCGTGCCTCTTAAATTATATTAATGCGAATGTGTTTTCCGTTGTTGAGTAACTAACTCCACTACAAAAATTAAAACCAGAATTTAAATTTACACGATTAAATGAGCATTAGAACCTTGAACGTGTGCACTTCTTAATAACATGAAGCAAATAATTTGAATAATGCAAGACTCATGGAGTAATATTTTTTAGCAATAAAAGCAAAATATAATTAGAAGTCATTTTCAACGCTGATGCATAAAAAAGTAACAATTACATGAGTGGGGAAATATTTTATTCTCAAATACTGTTAGCTTAACGGCATACGAACACTTGGGGAAAAAAACAACCTTACGACCACCACGCATATTCGCAAACTGCTTCACTACAATGACAATATTTTTTTTCCGGCCACAAACGCTTAATAAGGTAATTAGAAAACTTTGCCTCTTAACTATTCAAGGTAAACTTCCACCGCATCTACTTCCATTAAATTTATCGCATCTCCCTCAGAGTCCCGGCGAAGACAAAGGGAGGGTGTGAGGGAGGGGACGTCGTGGACACGACCCTCTAAAAAGAGGCAACAGTGTAACGATAACCCGCTGTCGGCCTCGGGAAGGGCTCAGTCGAGCGCGCCGGCGCGGTGGCGCGGGCGAAGCAAGACGACAATCGGGGAGAGGGGGGAGCGCGACTCGCAGGAGGCCTTTTCCAACGCCCCCTGCCCGCGCGGCGCTCTTCATTACGCGGACGGAGTGGTGGTGGTGGTGGTGGGGGGGGGTTGAAGCGGCCGAGAGCGGCACGGCGTCGGCGGAAGAAGAGGGTGGGGCGACGGGGGGCACGGGAGATGGGAGAGGGCGGCAGCGGGCTCCGGGCTAAAGAGAGGGAGGGGGGGGGGGCAGGAAGGGTGGGACCTCCGGTTATAAAGCGGAGGTGGTCGTCTGACCAACCGAAGGGCGGCGCGACGCGTTAGGAACCCGCTGGGGACGCCGCCAGAGGAAGCTGAACGCTGGGTGCGGTTGTTCCGCCGAATTAATTTCGTTCGGCCAAGTTAATCAAACAGCCGGCGAGCATCGGAGTGCTAGTCGGAGCGGCGAGACCCAGAAGAGATTCGCACGCTTTGTTACCGGTCAAATAACAAAAATCTCTTGACGTTTTTCCTACACGAGTTGGCCAATACCCAATAAGTAAAAAAAATAAGTACATTACGGGAATCCACATTTTTAGGCATCTTTAAGAATAACCATTCAATTTGTACGTAAAAAATCAAATATTATTATTGTTACTATTGTTATTATTATTATTTTTATTATTATTGTTGTTGTTGTTATTATTATTGTTATTATTATTATTATTATTTACTGATTGTATGCAGCGATCATTTCTGGAACTATTACATAGAACAGTTTGCCCTTAAAATTAATTCGTTTTCACTCAATAAACCAGAAAAATGTACAAGTATTCTAATTCAGCAATATCTTATTTAATATCTACATAGTATTACGTATAAATTTAAAAAAAATGAAATCCATATATTCCGAACCTGGAATTCAGCTGGATAAAAATGTACCGTATGAACCATCTCCAGGCAGTTGGCGCTTCAAATAAATCTACCATTCAGTTGCGCCGAACGCCGCTCGTGTCGCCGCGGGAAGACGCGGCGTGGGCGCTTGCGTGCCGCGCACTGTCGCCCGCCGACACCCGAATCCGCGAAAGAACCGCGCATCCCGCAAGGGCTGCAAAAGCTTCATTATTGATCCCCAGACGCGCCTCCGCCGCCCCCACAAAAGACAATGACAAAGGGGTTTCGTAATCACCCGAGCGCTGATGCCGAACGCACCCCCCACACCCACCCCCGCCCGTTAAAGTCACAATGGTAAAGAGCGATAAATAATGGGGATTCAAACTGTTTATGCGTAAAATGACAGTTCAATTCGTTTTGTGCGATTGTGTTGAATTTGTTGCTGCTGTAACCAGATGATGTCAATATTATTTTTTTCGTTTTGTTTCGACACAAAAACCTCGACGTAGACAATACCTTTTATGTTATCTCTCATCTTACGTTTTTTTAAGAAATCTTTTTAATCTAATGATATAATTCTAATATCAGGGAACGTCATTATAATATCATGATGCATAGCCAACGCTTGGAGAGGTCCTGGATGAGGATACCTCTCGTTTTTCATTTTGCAGGTGAAAACCGAATAAATAATACAAAAAAATAAATAAATACGCAAACACCCAGACGTTTTCAGAACTAATAAAACGAGCTTGTATTGCCGGAGAGACCACCCCAATATCCAAATGGAATTCTCTATCGACCGAAAGCCCCACCCCGCAGTCCTTTATTTTTCAACATCAATTCTAAATACGCAGCATCAAAACATCCGAATTTTCGCAAAACAGACGCGCATCTCGCAAACAGAGACGAAATAATGCACAGAATTTTTCATATATTACTTATCAATAAAAATATTTCACATCGTTGTTTTCCTGGTTCTAACATAAGGTATTATTGAAGTGACTTAGCATTAATTTTTGGTTCAGATATTTTCAATTTTATTCAGAGAATACTTCTCCATTGCTTATTTTATCATTTTATTACAAGCATCGTACAGCCCTGAAAAGTTCCAAGAGTTGGATGGTTTCAAAAATTCTCTTTCACTTATGTTAAAAAACGCTCTCAAAACTACGCAAAACACGGTAACGAACTTGCCGACTTTTATCCATAACCAACTTATAAATTCATACGCAGTTTCAACAAGATAAATAAGAGAAAAGTTTCTAGGAGCAGAAAAGTTGGAAGAAAATAATTTCGTTTCATTTCTTAACACTTCAAAATGCTGTCTTGACAACAACATTAATTCACTTACAAATTTGCAGAGATACTACAAACCGAAGGAAAAGAATCGCTTTCTGTAATAAACCAGATTTATACAACTGTGAACTATACAAAATGGCCAGAATGTAACACCTTTGTTTTATTGATGTTCACGGTTAATTTATTCGGCATCATTTCACTTCCAACATGTAATAGAGCTGAATACACCGATTATGAACGAAAATACTCTAAACTATTTTAAATGTAACTCGAAAAACATGGTACACAAAATTATTCCATGCTAAATAAGAGATAATTTTATCAGATGTGCAATACAACTGTGCGTTTCGTCGCAGCTAACAATCATCAAAAGACGTTCTAAAGCGTCAAAATTGCAGGAAACAAAGCTTCAGAAGAATGATTCACCATCCGTCAGACCCGAAGCAGATTAAAAGTGGCAAAAATGCTTCACCCGTCTTATCATCTTGCTTCGTTTTCCCCTGATCAACAAAACCATACATTCGAGAAGTCGCCTCGGCCTACGCGGCGTCCGGAGTTTGTAGTGCTTTTTGCGACTCAAACAGAAAAAAATATCACTGAAGACATTTATAATTAAGAGAACAAAAATATTTTTATAATACACATCGCTTTTGTAATTTATTTAAGCGAGTCTTTCACATTAAAACAGTATACAATTTTCAACATACTTTGCCAGTCGCTTTGCAACCTAAACTACCTACAATTCTTGTTATAATTGTGTGTATGTATATGTGTGTATTTAATGTATTCAATGAATTGTTAGTTGAACATCACTCTGGAAGATTCTTAAAATTCACGAATAATTATCTCTGAAGTCTGTAAGTGAAATGCTGTAATCATACAACCCATACTGTAGCCCTGAATATTTCTTAAAAAACGTGATTTAATCAAAAATTCAAGAAGAACAAACTTTATTTCAAATTAACTGGAGTGCAATTAGCTGGAGCTCGTAACATTGAGTAGTGTCTAACGAGAATTGTGTAATGGGGTACCATCTGTGTGTAATGAGGGATACATAGAAGGACCATCTGTTAATTGTGCAAGAAGTCACTAATGTCAACCTCTCATTAATTTTACTTATTACCTCTCATAAATAATAATAATAATAATAATAATAATAATAATAATAATAATAATAATAATAATAATATAAAGGCAGCTTAGTTTTTTAATCTCAGTTATTAAATGTCACCAGGCCATTCTAATTATAATTTCTCTATCTATCCGTCAACCAACCAAATCTCTCATACCTCTCCTATATACACCTATGAAACATTCCTAGAGCAAAACACGCAACCACGTCAATCCGGTCACAGGAGGCTCTACCTGCCCCGCCTAATAGCTTCCCTCGCAGGGGACAACGCACAGGTGCAACAGGCGCGAGCGGCGCGGCGCTTGTCCACCCCCTGGCGAACCCGAGGGTCAGGGGCCATGCATCACCGCCTCCGAACCCGCCCCCGCGCCCGCCCCGCCACCGCGCCGCGACGCGCCCGGCCGGCCGCGCAAGCGGGGGCGGCGCCGAGGAGTTAATGGCCAGTTTTCATACAATTATGTGCAGTCCGCTGCTAATTAATTGTGACGTTTTTAATATTTGCCGCCAACAAGCGCATTACATATTGCGTCAATTTGCGACATCTATTTCACAGCCGGAGCTCCAGGCGCTACTACTCCCCCGCACCGCACCCAATCCAAGAGACTAGATACGCCTCCTCCCCCCCCCCTGCTTCCCGCATTGTGGCGCGCCAGGTGAATTGTGGGAACGCATCAAAGCACATCCGCGCCGCGTCGCGCCGGACCGCAGCACTAATGGAATCAATACGAAAGGCCTAAAGCGCTCGCTGGTCCGTGCCCTTCCCCCCTGGCCCTCCCGCCTTTTCGCTTCCGAGGGAGGCCCGCGTCCGCCCAGGCGCGCACCCTTCCATCGCGGAACATACAGGGGCCCGGCAATTTAAAGCGGTACGGCGGGACGCCATGATTTTTCTGAGCAGTTTGAAGGGATACACGTCTCTATGGATTTGGTAAAATGCGATATCTTTCCATTTATAATTATTATTATTTGCCCATTTCATTAATTACAATTTAATGATGTTCTAAAATTAAAAGTATTATTAAAGATGATCTCCGAACGAATCGATTAATTATATAAATAATAATGCTCGGACCTACAATTAGTTAAGTTGCAACAAAAGTGATACAAGCAACGAAATTATTATATTCATTATACAATTCATCCTGGATTGTTGGATGGATGAATAGTATTGGCAACACTGGAGAACAAAGTTGGCGTTTCTCGAAAGAAACATTCGATTTTGTCAACATTTAATGACTTCAAATTACGTAGAACCATGCCACTATAGAATGTAAACAACGCATTCGTGTTCTTTATTTGCTTCGTCAAAACAATACCGTATCAATAGCTGCAAAGCACGACCACGTTTTCATAATATTCCTATGTTCGAGATAATGGTGTGTTCGACGGGTAAATAAAAACTATTTTAGGTTGTCAACGTTTCGGAACATATTATTCTTTCATTAGGGTTATGAAAGTAGAATCAAACAGTTTATACTCAAATATACCATACAATACGAGACAAACAACACAAAAATTAAACAAGATAATTGAGTATTTATGCTTTTATTCATTCCAATCAACATTCCAATATCTACATAAGGAAATTAAAAACAATATCACGCTGAATGTCCATGAACAAATAAAAAGATGAGAATTGTCATTTTGAAAAACGATTAGTTGTACTACATTACGCTATATTATAAACAACGTTATCAATCCTTGTAAAATTATGAATAGGAATAAAGCAATGTATAGTTTCAATTTATCAGTAATTTTTATTTCCCATGTCATTAATTCTCCTACATTAAACAGTTAACATGAAACTTTTAATTAATTTAAAAAATATTTATTACTCATTTAATTGCATATTAAAAATGTTTCGCAAATGTAGGAAAAGCAAGGATACTTGTGCAAAGGCAATTTTCTGAGACTACAAAATTTATGGAGTTTCAGTACTTGGAGCTCTACTTTCCTTCCCATGGGTTAATAATTTTGTAGGAAAAGCCATCTCAGTGTAATCGACGTGTTTTACAACTATGCATGTAAGTTAAGTATGCACCAGGATTGTACAGTTTTGGCAAATCCAATAACAAATTGTATGGTTTTAGTTATTAAAGATGACACTTTGCATTGTTTAAACATATTCCTAATAGTTTGAGATTTTGTAAAAACAATGCTGTTAAATTTCTTAAAATCTATTGGTAAGTTTTGAGAATAAGTAACGGTAAACGAAGTTCATACCGTGATACTTGACTCAGAGAACGGATATATGACCCCTGAGTGACGGCCTGAGTGGATGTATGGACACAATATTGGTGAAGTAGTCTTTCAGCATTTATTAACACTATCGGACATAATAACCACAGAAATTGAGAGTTTCAATAACATTTTTATAGAAAATAATTTCATTTCTTCAGGTGGAATGAAATCGCAATTCGAATGAAGATATTTCCCATTCGATCACTCATCATGAAGAAAACTCTACATATGGTGGATTCTTTATTAGCCATTACAATACCACCCCAGATGCAAGGAAAAATTAATATGAAGTTTGAAAGAAAAGTAAAAAAAAAGAAACTAATGATTCTGACGTAGAACCCTTTCGAATATTAAACTGAAGCTGCGCAGTATAAGCGGGAGGAAAGCAACATAAAAATCTATTCAAATCCCGAAATGAAAGAAAAACACAGACAAAGATTGGCCATGTCAAAAACGTCCAAATCTTTTGATGGCGTGACAGCTACTGGTCTGTTTGAAGACCAGGTAAGCTATTAAATTATATAATTATAACATACTTTTCATCATATCATGCTATTGTAATCAGTTTGTATCTTGGGGCTTGTTCCCTTAATACGAGTACATTGGCCAAGCTAAAATGTTGGGATTGGAAAATATATTTTATAACATCAATTCCATTACTTGATACAGTTTCTCGAAGAAAATGTAGCAATAGTGATATGATAATGTAATTAATCCAAAATAATAGGGGCAAAATAAAAAAATTAGCCAGTGCGGATGGTCGAGATCGCTAAGGTAGTAGTGCCGTAGCGATCTCGGACCGAAGGATCGCGGGTTCGAGTTACAGTCCTGCCTCAGGCATGGTTGTATTGTGTTCGTCCTTTGACACCCCTATCATCATAGTTACCATACCGTTACAAGCAATAATGGTCACTAATAACCTAGTAGTTGATACGACTTTAAATAACAAAATAAAATAAAATTATGAAATCATGAATATGAATATTGGGTCAAGTATCTCTAGTTTACACCATTCGCAAATATATCTCGGGCATTCTTCGGCGCCTCAGGAAACTGCTATAATTTGCCCTTTACCCTCTCCCCTCGCCGTCGCCCCCAACACGGCGCGCGGCCGGCAGTAGTTCGAGACGCCCGCATTGTGCAGGCTCCGCTGAATTGTGGGAACGTATCAAAGCCACACGCGCCGGCGCACTATGATCAATACGAACGCCTCTCCTCTCGCACGCAGCCCTCGGCCCTTCCCTCCTTCCTTCCGGACTCCCCTCCACTCCCGTCCCGTCCCTTCTTCCCTCTCTCTAGCTGTTTCCCTGCCTTCCCAACGCCGGGGGGGGCGATGGGTTGGGGATGAACACGATGGGGATGAGGCGGGGAACGGGGATTGGAGGGGAAGGGATCGCGGGATGGGGGAGACTGGGGATGGAAAAGGGCGGACGGGAAAGGGGATGGGGAAGGGGACGGGATGGAGAAGGGAATATGGAAGGGATGGGGACGGGGAAGGGGACGGGGCAAGGGGGACGGGGACGGGGATGGGATGTGAGGGGAACGTCGGGGACGGGGTCCTGGGGACGGGGATGGGACTGGGATGGGGACGGGGATGGGGACGGACGGGGATGGGGACGGGGAGGGGATGGGGGATCGGGGTAACGGGAATGGGGACGGGACTGGGGAGGGGACGGGGATTGGGTACGGCGGGATGGGGGACGGGGATGGGGACGGGGATGGGGACGGGGATGGGACGGGGACGGGGAACGGAAATGCAGGATAGGAATAGGGACGGGGATGGGGACAGACAGGATGAGAACGAAAAAGAGGACGAGATGAGGATGGGGAAGCGGGCGGAGAGGAGGGGACAGCAGCCTGCGGCGTGCGAGTAGGCTCAGGAACGAACTGGGCAGGCAGGTGGGAATTGCGGCGCACACAAGACGAGAATACAAAACGCGCCCTGTGAAGTCGACGTAACGACGGAGGCACGTTAAAGAGCTCTCAAAAGGGCGAACTGCAGGGCTCGCGGGCGCTGTTAGTGCCGCCTCGACGCCACTCCCCCCCCCCTCTCCGACACCGAATCGTCCATACAAATGGCGGAAAGTAATACCGGAAAATGAACGACGTTTGACATGAGATTTTTTTTTTACTATTAAAAAGAAAACAAAGTAGTGAAAGTATTTCTTGGAACAGGCTGATGGAGGGGGACCAACAACGACTGGTTCCGTATGGCGGAACATAAAATATCAATTCTCATTTCCTCACACTATGGTTATTAAATTTCACGAAAAATGTTGCGATGAAAACACAATAGGTGTATCCACACAGTAATTTCTTACTGAAATTACAAGAACTGCATTTTGAAGGGTTTTTTTATTCTGTTGAAGATTCAATAAAGTTGTGAAAATATATCTTTGAACGTGCTGGTGGAGGTGGACAAATAACAAATATCCGAACGGCAGTGCATGAAATATCCAATTTTCATTGGTTGATTCTATGGTTATTAAATTTCTTGGAAAATAAAATGCGAAGGTGTTTCCTGAGAACACCATAAATACATCCACCCAGTAATTTCATACCGAAATTACAAAAACTGCAATTTGATTAGCATGACTCATTCAAATATCAATTAAGAGTACATTTTCATTATTCTGTACACAAGGGACGCGCAACTTCTAATGCAACCTGACAAGCTCTCCCGGAAAACACCATCTTTCTGCTTCCAACAGTCCACGTTCATTTCCTAGAACTCTTGATTGCAGCACATACACTGCGGGTTTCGCAGGATAGGAATTTAATACCGCGCTCGCGGGAAATAGAATAATTCACGTTTCGTATGAAAATTCCACCTCCACGGCAAAAGAAGTAGCACAGCGCGCGACGAAACCGGAGTATTCCAGCCCCGCTAGGGAATTCCACACCTCTGCAAAATGCAATCCTCGTCCTGTATCGCCATTGATCTCCAATATCTTATTTCAAGTGTTCTCTTCCACCAAGGATCCCAAAACAGGAGCAAAATTGCTGAACGAGAATGTGCGAACAGACAATTGTTAAAGGCACATGGCAAAATGTATGCAAACTGTTAATTAAATTATTTATAGGTGAAGAGTTGTTTTCAGCGGAACCATTCCTCTCACAACTACAAATTAAAAATTGTTTTTAATTTACTATCCATTTTATGATTCTTCGTTACTTTGGATGAACGTTTTACCTGCAATATCAACATACCGAGTGTAATTTTATGATAAAAGGCAACTTTTTCATTGATTAATCAAATAAATCCAAAATAAGGACAGGATTTGTTTTGTATTGTATTGTAGCTGAACAGCAGTTGGAAGATTTTAGTTACTACAGGAATACGGAGAAGTACAAGTGTTCACGCAATTCTGAAAAAAGTACAATAATGGTCATAATTAACTACGAGAAAACCTTGGGCCTCTTAAAGTATCTTGATTTTGAGTTATCATGATTATCACGTGAAAATTAACGAAATATAAATAGGTAAAATTAATATTTATTATAAAAATTAAAAAACAAGAGTGATCAATATCAAACTCTGACTCTATAGGCAAAGCAAAGAGCATGTGAATTCCAATTTGTAATCCACAATTCACGAATTCATTTTATTGACAAGTTTTCCGGCAAAAATATTTATAATCCTATGTTTCCTTCAAGGAACTTCATGTCCAGTCTTTGCTTTTGTAGTCTACTAATTACATTCCTTTGGGGGTTCATTATTTTCATTTATATAATTATTAACATTATTAGTCGATTTATTATTATTATTATTATTATTATTATTATTATTATTATTATTATTATTATTAACGCAGGATGGTTCGTCGCAATTATAATTACGTGGATGGCTGGTGAGTAGGTGCGGACGAGTCTTATTGTAGCATCGACGGCAACGGGCCCAGAGCAAAAGGAGCCCGCGAAATAAATCTAGATACGTGAGTAAAATCATGCCACACAAATGGGTGAGGAGCGCCCACCTCACAACGAAGAGCAGGACGTGTAGCGACCGGATGGCGCGCCGCGGCGGGGTGCTCCGAACCATTTATTCTCAATATGATTATGTGTGTATGTGTGTATGTATGTATGTATGTATGTATGTATGTATGTATGTATGTATGTATGTATGTTTGCATGTTTGCATGTATGCATGTATGTGTGTATGTGTGTGTGTGAGAGTGAGTGAATGAGTGGGTGAGAGAGAAGGTGAGTGAGTGAGACAGTGAGAGAGAGAGGGTGAGTGAGTGAGTGAGAGTGAATGTGTGTGTGTGTGCGAGTGAGTGAGAGAGAGTGAATGTGTGTGTGTGTGTGTGTGTGTGTGCGCGCGCGAGTGGAGGAATGGTGTTGTGTGTGTGTGCGCGAGTGACGTGAATGTGTGTGTCGTGCGCGAGAGTGAATGGTAGTGCCGCGACCTGAGTGAATGTGGTGCTGTCGTGTGTGCGCGAGTGAGTGAATGTGTGTGTGTGCGCGAGTGAGTGAATGTGTGTGTGTGTGCGAGTGAGTGAATGTGTGTGTGTGCGCGAGTGAGTGAGAGATGAGTGAATGTGTGTATGTGTGTGTGTGTGTGTGTGTGTGTGCGAGTGAGTGAATGTGTGTGTGTGTGTGTGTGAAAGAGAGAGAAAGAGAAAGAGAGAATATATTCGGGTATATTACTTATACTACTTAGAATCCGAATAGTAGTATCCGAAAATTGAAAAATCGAATCAACTCTGTTCCTAGTTATGAATTAACTTGGTGAAACATCCTGACCATTCATTTCATACGTAAATGAACCGTGCAAAATAATACGAGTGTTTTCCTTTTTTTTTTCACCCGTGACAAGAACACCCCCGGCTCTATCTGGACCACACGGAAGTGCATGCAGACTGGGAGGTCCTCATCGTAAAGAGCAAAGGGCGAAAGTTATTTCCGCGCTGCTCTTCTGATTTATTAGTATCAGCTTATCTGCAGCGGGCAGGTTTGTGGGATGAGACTGCGTGGAAGCTTTGTGTTCGATGTAGTTCGTAGCCTTATTGTTCTATTAGTGATGAGAGGAAACTGGCGTCCCACGACCGGGAAATACATCCGAATGAAGAAAGTTTTGGATGTCAGAAGTCCTACTTTTGCAAACTGACGAGCTAGAAATAGAAACGAATACATTTACCCTCAGGATACGGAAAGTTAAGAAATAATTCAATGTCCATTTTTACAAATTTCACGCTTGATGAGAACGATTTTTAAAAACGAATTTATTTATAATAGGTATTTTAATACATATACCATTGAAAACGACTAAAATATTAATTTAATTTCAAGGGGAAAGGTATGTGCTTGCTATTTGTACACGTCAGAAAATACACAATTAATAGTACAAAATGGCTCTTCCAATATGGTACGGCCGCTCATGGAGTTTCAGGCCCCCAGCCCACAGAGACCAATTAAAATTTATACTAATTTTCCATGGAATCGAACGTGATTCAGAATTTCAATTGAAATTGTTATAAATAACTCTAAATTGACAAAACAACTAAATTCAGTATACGTGAAAAAATATCTCTGAGAAAACATCAAGCCGGTTAATCCCATCTTCCGACCTTCACCCCCAAGAAAAATTATGTTGATATATTATTTGCTCTCACTGACTTTTCGACCGACTTTTCGACCATGATGAATTATCTAATTTGCATCGTAATTGTATGCCTCAAGTTGATGAGGTGTGTATGCGCTAACCTACACCATGAGTTTCAACGTATTTGCCTGCACAAAGGTAGGGAAGGCAGGCGTGTCGTCACTGGGCTTCTGGGATATGAATACTCTAGTCACCCAGCCCTCGGCTTGGTTTGTGAGCACGAGCAAGTATTTCCGACTTATAAAAGCTGAAATTAGTTTTGTCCACAACAGACCTGGCACAATCCTCATCTTGTATAACGCACACACTCCCACAAAAGATACCTTACCTATATGTTAAGTGAAATAATGAAGCATTTAGGCGTACCGACATTACTATCAAAGAAAGAATTACAAATTATAGTGTGGAAATGGCGTTTTCGCAAACACTTCTATGCCCAACTTTTAACATGTGTCGGATCAACAAAACATATTATGAGTACAGTTTACGTAGGTTGACTTTGTCGCAGTAAAGAGAGACAGGATGAAAGTTGAATTTATCGCACTCGTATACTATGTGGCTGGGTGCTTCGTTTTCGTTTTGGTTACAATGGATTGCTTTGATTTGCCGTTTTCCACATTTCCCATTTCCTGCCTTTTTCAGCAACAACTCTCAGTTAAAACTCTCAAATTCTCATTTGAATTTGGTTGTGTCTATATATTCGTTTTGGAAATATACCACAGCATAGTAAACAATTCTTGTAATTATCTATTAAAGTATATTTTTTTCAGAATGTAGCGTAGAAAAATGTGTATAGCTGTAACATAATTAACACTAAATGAATTATGATTTCCCGAAGATCATTATTCTGCATATACACACAAAACCGAAAGTAAACAATAATAAATTATTATTATTACCTTATTAATTTTTAATTATTATATAGAAGTAGTTGGGTTACATCAAATATAATTTATGACTAATTACGCCACACAGCAATTTCATTAGGTATCTAAACGAACACTGACGCAAAATTACGATGAATTGAATAACATGAACAGAAATCGGGAGAAATGCGAGTGGTCAGAACATTTCTCCCAAATTTATTGCGATATCATGTGGCTTTTACTTGTTAATCAGATATTGCCATAAAACAAACACCCATATTTGATCCCGCGTTCAAATACTGTCCCACAACGCAATCAATCGACAAAATAATAAAACATAACATTATCAGCTTTTGGCTACAACAGGCAACCGACAATAAATCCGCTTCTCTTCGTGAACGAAAGCTAAACAAAAAACAATCGCAAACGTGTGCCGCCCCATTTGACTAGCGAAAATTTCTTATTTTACGCGGCAAAGTACCTGATCAATAGCCATCAAATTCGTATTTCACTAGCGGGATGCGGGAAAGACAGCACTCCGTCTTCGTGTTTTGAGAGTCGCGACTTTTACAGATCTCCTCGGGCGGTGGCGCTTCCAGATCAAGGATTCCGCGCGTGTGTCTAGCAAAAAGGAGGAAGCGACGTTTCCAAAGCTGCGCCGCGCCGGGGCGCAGCTGCGAAGTGGAAGAGAAAGGAAAAGCGCTGGATGGGAAGCTTTCACGCGCACGGGCCGGCCCGGGCCGCCGCGCCGGGAAAAACATCTGACGGCGGCGGTGGCGCGACGAGGAGTCGGAGGAGCAGGAGGAGGAGGTCGCAGCGAAGGCGGAGGGAAAAGGACTGGTTAGGGTGGAGAGGCGAATGGGAGAACAGAGAGGAATCGGGAGAAGGAGTATGAAAGGAAAGTTCGGTGGAAAGGACGAGAGGGCGCAGAGTCGAAAATATAGAATGAGTAACGAGATGAAGTCGAGCTTGAGAACGTAGTATGGAACGAAGGTAGCACTGAGGTGAGGTCAAATGGGGACAAATTTAAGCGGGATATTGGGCGAGGTCAGGGAATAAAACTGACGGGAGATGATACAGACGAGGATATGCAGATGAAGGTGAAAGTGAGAGGATGTACGTGAGGGCGTGGAATGGTAAGGTAGACGGGGAGGGGATGTACACGAGGGTGGAGGGATGAATGCAAAATCAGGGGACTGAGAAGGCGGGAGGATGTAGGAGAAGGCAGACTCTGGGTTCAGGTAAAAGCCAGAGTTAAGGGAGACAGAATGGGGTACAGATGTGGCAGAACGGATAGAAATAAGGGTCACGTGAGGGAAAAGACATGGACGAGCCGAGAGATACGACAGGCGCTCCTAATTATAACCAAAGATTAGGAACACGAAACACAGAAATATGACTGAGGAACGACGACATAGTTGCGAAAAGTTTCGTTGACAATGTGACGTGCATGAGATGTGTTTATGGTGCACATCAGACAAACGCTCAGACGCATGGCTCAAGGGTAAATTCGGGAAAAGATTTCAGAATGTTAACACACTGTTTTAAACCACTTTTATATTAACAATATCAACATCTTCGTTTCATTCTCTGCAAAACGTAAGTTCTCAATCCCCACTGATACCCATACAAGGCTTACAATAATTAATTTAATTTTCCAGAAATCAATAAAGATACAAATTTCGTTTCCGAGAAACATTTCAATGAGTTTTTTTTAAGTGTTATAAACATTTTTAGATTTTACCATGTTCAGTTCACACTGTACATTTCAATTGTTGGTTTAAAATAAACTTAATGCTAAAAACTGAATAAGGTAGTGCCATCTTTTTAACATGGAAATTTGAAAATTATTCATGGCCTAGTTACCTTCAATATGAGTTCAAAATCCTAAATACAAAACTGTTCAAATAGCTCCACACCACGTTGTGATCATCATTACAGAATAGAGAAGGGGGGGAGGGGCGTTTGGTCAGGAAAGCGAATTATAAAGGTCATTCGCGGATAACGCAATCTGAATAGCAGGTGCGCGCTAGCAACACGGAGCAAGAGGCGCGGTGGCCGTTGTCACGCGGGAGGGATGTGGCGGCGCGGCGAATGACATGCAGCCGCCGCGGGCAATAGTGTTCCAATCGATAATGCGTGCGCGGTGCGGGTAGTCGGAGAAACAGTTTCCCGGAGGTGCCGGGAAACAGGGATCCGCGTTGCGAAGTGACGAACGGAATGGTACTGAAAATTGGATTTTTACTGGGCAGAGACACGGTCGTTATATTGAAAAATATTCAGAGATAAAACGAAATTGTGGAGTGAAAAGTTTTTGCGACACGTAAAAATGAAAATGGGTTTGTAACGATATTACTCTTCGCTTAATGACTTTTCGAGCAGATAGACCTGTCAGAGTTTTGGATGTATTGCATCGACTGTCAAGAAATAGTTAACACAAAATTCAGCTCTAGACAAATTAAATTAAAGAATATAACAGTTTCATTTCGTATAAAATCCACATCAACACAAATAGTCAACACATTACGTTGGTTTTATAGCTGCACTATTTTAAATGAAACGCGTAAATCCCACTGTTCCACAACAGAATTCAAAAAAACGTATTAAAAGAATGGGAACAATTACGGTGAAACATTGCAAACCACTCCACCAATATAGTAAATAGCATTTGCAGTTGTGAATAATATTTAATACAATGACACACATTTCAGATTTCTTTTTAACCAGAATTTTCCACTCTGTTTCCCTCTACTCACTGACAAGGCATTTGAAGAACAAATCCTCGCCAGAATCAGGTCTTTCAAAAATATCTGACAATTCGCCGAAAATTTCAATGCAAAATTCTTAAATTATTTTTGAGCTGGATATACTTTTAAAGAAAAAAATCTGTATTTACAATTTCTAATACGTGCAAAAATTGCCGTATTTGTCTTATGCAATTGCAGAGAGCCAATGGCAAAACTTGAATAAATAAATTGAAAGAAAAAATATGTCCCCTCCGATTATGTGAGACGCGTCTATGATTTCGTCAAGTAGAAACTCGCCAGAACCGAAAAACAATGAAAGTTTCGATTTTGACTAAAAATGTAAATATTTCATTGTCTGTCCTCATACTGCGCGTACCGAAGGAATTCACATATTCAGTGCGTCAGTACTTTCGACACAAGCAAGGTTCCACGGAAGAGGTGGCCCACCATTAAATATTCTCGGTATGTAAAGAATTGTTGTATTGTATATCCATATACTATATTATGTTATTGCAGTAGTTGTAATGACTGCTTTCGTTAAAACATTTAATTTATTGCAGTGTTATACGAGATAATTTTATTTCTTCTTGAGCAGTGTGCTCCTGTTCAGATAACCATGTTCTGTGTTTGCTCAACCGCATCAGCTACTGCCAGGCACTAGCGTCCTTTAATACGGGACCGGGAAAACACGCAGATCACGAGATTAACTAAAGAATGGGAAAATTGAAACATACCTCAAAAGTGTAAACGCTCTTGTTGCAGTCACCGCTGGAGCTCCAAGGAGATCGAAGCGACATTAGTGGGACCTCTGACAAATACTAGAGAGGTAATACACGACACTTCGCGATATATGGAGAAATACTGATGCCAGCTCCAAATGGGGCACGGGGAAGTGTCCTGTATTGTCTCTATAGTGTTTGCCTCTGGGTGCGGCTAATTTCTCGCCGCTGTCGGGAAAGAACCAAGACGCAAAGCGCTTCCAGTTCACTACAGCTCCGGTCGGTAGCCACGGCAACCGAGCCACTTAGAAGTCGATTTACACACGGCACTCCCGCCTTCCCCCCGGGCTTCCATGGAATCGGCGAGTTTGCGACTGGAGGCATCTGAACCGCACGAAGACACACCAGTGTTCTCTTTCGTTGAGCAAATACGAGTAGAACATCGTGCACACACCGATGCAATTGTAACGTATTAGCCAGCCTGCCTCATGGCATCTATTTGGGGACACTTGGTAGAGGATTAGCCTCGCCACAGGAAGAAGGGTTTTTCCTAAAGGGAAGAACGCGGATACGGAGACACAAGGCTTTTGGATGCATCCGCATTTTCACTGTTATAACAACGAGGGGTGGCGTGACGTAGTAGGTTCACGTGGGCCTCGCCTATATAACAGAGTGTACGGAGCAGTGGTGCGGTTTTGGGAGACAGTGGAGACCTCGTGCGTCTGTGCACAAAACTTGGCGCCACGACGGTGCATATGCGAGCCAGCTCGCGAGGCTCGATCACTAGTTGACGAAGCCTGCGGACTTTAGTCCTAGGGTGACTGCGTCACGGGGGAGCGATGCTGTGTGCGTGCTCCGAGGTGAAGTAGTTGGTTGAGTGCCACGATTCACCGCCGATTCTCATCGGATAAGATCGCTCCTGCGATCGAGGCAAACCAGCCGTTGTGCGCCAGAACGGACTTTGTGTCCAGCGTGACATCAGGGTCACTGGAAGATAGGCTTTGTGCGCGCTTCAAAAGTAGGAGTGGCGAAACCACAATCAAAACCATCTTCTAATCTCGTTTGATCGCTCCCGCGATCAGGGATAGTAGGTCTATCAGAGCTTAGGGTGTAATAGATTATTTAGTGTATATATTTGTTTGTTTTCTTGTTAATAATATATTGTTATATGAAAGCTGTGTCTGTGGTCGCTGTGAGTATCCATGACGTCACAACAATTCTCTCTCAGTGATCCACGAAATATCCACCATAAGGTTAAACACATAATATAATCGATCAAGATCCTAACAGGCTAACTGCAATTAAAAAACATTATATTGTAATTAATAATAATAATTAATAATAATAATAATAATATATAATAATATATATATATAATAAATAATAATAATATAATTGAATAATAATAATGGAATAATATAATAATTAATAATATGTATAATAATATAATAATAATAAAAATCTATAACTTCTCAAAAACGAACCGACGGTAAAACACCAGAATGAGAAAAATTGAGAAGAAGAAAAAATGGTTTGATTTCATAATTAGCCATTATTTGCGATTAGATTATGCATATGTAAACTGTTCTGGGAGAAATCGTAATACATACATCTGGTAAACTCCAACAGATCTTTTTTTTTTCCACAATAGAAAGAGCATAATTGCCAGGAAACGCGGGTCGGGAGGTGCGACATAAAATGGATCGTGGTAAAGGAGTAAATTAACACCTAATGAAATTTCCGGGAAAATACGTACCAAGTGTTAGGATCTCCTTCCTTGCAGAGCAGTTTAATAAATACGAGTTACTTCTTCCAGGCACACTCCGGCAGATAGAAATGATCTTTCTGTGCCGAGAAAATACTAAAAGACTTCATGTAATCTTAATAGACGTATAATTATCTTCGTAGAATGACCTCCAAAGTAATTAAAACAGCAAGACGAATAAAATGAAACTCTGGGGTTTGGAAGCAACATTTATGGTTACGCCTAGCGAGCAGTGTTAAAAAGGAAAAGTTTTAACCATTTTTACCGGGTTTCTCTTATTTATGACAAAGCTGCGGAGGGTTTTCGCAGTTCAACAAAGACCTACACAAAAGAACGCTCTTCGCTATAAGTTTCCAAGTGCTATAAGCGCGCCCTCTCGCGGAAAGTTTCTCCTCTTGTAAGGAGCAGGAGAGAGAGAGAGAGAGAGAGAGAGAGAGAGAGAGAGAGAAGGGCGAGCAGAGAGAGGGGGACCAGAGAGAGATGGGGAGAAAGGGAGGGGGAGAGAGAGAGAGGGAGAGAGTGACCTACAAAAAAACGACGTTCGTGATAACGGTTTTTGAAACACACCGCTACAAAACATGGGGACAAAAAAGTTCCTGTAACACACAAAAAAGTACAAATTAAGAAGCTATTAGTTTATTCTAGAAGTGACTTACCGCTGAGAAAGGCAGTGAACCGACCAATATTGAGGGCAAGTCTGCAGACCATGACAACGAGTGGTTGGTAAATGTGTTCGAATCAGTTTTGGAAACGGAGAAATCCATCTCAGCCCTCGGAGATATTACGAGATAAAAGTAATACAATTTAATTGGTCACTTCTGGGACTAAATGAACCCTAGAATAAGGATATAGAAAAGTTATATATATATATATATATATATAATATATATTATATAATGTATATATAATATAATATATAATATAATATATATATATATTATATAATGTATATATTATATATATATAATGTATAAAAGAATCACTGGAAGGTTATTTGCATTTCATAAGCCCCAATGAAATATTCACATCAATCAATTCATACTCATGTGCCAACAATTTCAAAATGCTGCATGATTTTTTTCCCTTCTTAACTTAATGATGTCAATATTGAAATATATTACGTGCATTCGTAATTTCACTCAGCATTAAGAGCGCTTTCCTTGCTCGATGGCAGGTAAAACAAGGGAAACCGTTCATGTATATCAACTAACCTGACGCATCAAACGTTTCCAGAACACGACCCTCCCAACTTGCAGAGTCTCTATTGACGAAGCGAATAAAACCTGCCTTCCGGTCACGATTGCAAGGAGGAATTGAGAGGAATGAGAGGAGCGTGTCTCCCCCCACCCCACCTCCACCTGCGTCTTCCATCTGTGGCTCCCAAAGGTCGAGCCACCAACTTACCCACTGCTTACTCAAACATAATAAAACCACGCATTTGTATAAGCTTTGCATCTTTCGTGACAATCGTTTCTAACGTGATCCACGGTTTAATCCCATTGTACGAAGGCTTATTTAAATTCGAGACTCGCGCAATAGCAATACGAACGGCTAGCGAGCTGCTAGCCCGAAGGCGAACGTCGAAACAACACGATCCGCCTGCAGCGAAATTCGCAGAAACGAGTCTCGTAAATTCTTTGCGCGCGGGGCCGAATCGAAGGGGCGAGTCAGACCGCGGAACCATTTACAAAGGTGGTTGCAGGTCTTTTTTGCTTCCCGCGCCTCCTCTCGTTTTGTGAACGTCGTCGGGCTGTTTCTCTCCGACACGAAATTTCTTCGGGTTAGACGTCTCGAAGTTTCCGTAATTTATGATGAACGCTGAACTGAAATAACTCCATCGCTACAAATCCACTTCACTTTCGGGAGGAGCTTCGGGACGCGGTGAAGTGCTACGAGGGGAAACTAATGTGCACAAATGCTAAATGCACAAACACATGAGAGAGAGAGTTAGAGAGAGAGGGAGGGAGAGAGTTTTGAGAGAGAGGGAGGAGAGAGAGTTCGAGGGAGAGGGAGGGAGAGGAGGGAGAGGGAGGGGAGGGGAGGGAGAGAGAGGGAGAGGGAGGGAGAGAGGAGGGAGAGGGAGGGGAGAGAGAGGGAAGAGAGGGAGAGAGAGGAGGGAGAGGAGGGAGAGGGGAGAGAGGGGGGGAGGAGAGAGAGGAAGAGGGAGAGAGAGGCGGAGAGAGGCGGAGAGAGGCGAGAGAGAGGGAGAGAGAGGGAGAGGGAGAAGAGAGGGAGAAAAGAGAAGGGAAAGAGGGGAGAAAGAGAGGGAGAAAGAGAGGGAAAGAGGGAGAAAGAGAGGGAAAGAGGGAGAAGAGAGGGAGAAGAGAGGGAGAAAGAGAGGGACGAAAGAGAGGGAGAAGAGAGGGAGAAGAGGGGAGAAGAGAGGGAGAAAGAGAGGGAGAGAGAGGGAGAAAGAAGAGGGACGCAGAGAGGGAGAAAGAGAAGGGAGAAAGAGAGGAGAAAGAGAGGGGAGACCAAGAGGGAGACACAGAGGGAAAGAGAGGGAGAAGAGAGGGAGAGAGAGGGAAAGGGGGAGAAAGAGAGGGAAAGAGAGGGAGAGAGAGGGAAAGAGAGGGAGAAAGAGAGGGAGAGAGAGAAATACTAAATAGAAACATGTTGCGGCAAGAGGTGCTAGATAAGCGATAGTGTACACACAAATTGACTACGGAAGAAAGCAGGAGAGAAGTGGCACGAAAGAAAAGATAAGAGAGAGATACGAGTGAACAAGGACAAGTGGCAAATTGGGAAGCGGAAGGCTGAAAGAAAAAAAAATTGTTACGTCAGCAGGTCAAGTGCGAGATCATAGAGATTTTCATTCCAAAGACAAAAGAGAATTCGAGAATGAGAGCGGCGGAAAGAAGAACCGGAACATTGAGGAAAGAGCGAATGAAAGTGAGAGCAGGAAGAACAAAATCTGGACGAAGTATACAGCGCGGAGGGAGTGTGGGTGAGAACAACACGGCAAGAAGTGTGGGCAAAGCAAGAGCAACGAGGGGGTGGGGATTGAACCAGGGCGACAGTGATGAGGGGGATTAGTGAAGGCAAAGAATAGTTGAAGTACTGGCCTACGGTTTATGATAACGATAAACCTTAGGTTCAGAAACACCTAACGGCCGTAACTCACGAGAACGACATGAGCGGCCGAAGCGAAGCCGACGAACAAAATGCACAAAGAGATTAACCACCGGCAAACGCAAAATCTGGACCACCGCCGACTTGCAACTCAACCGGTTTATTTTTGTTTATTTCGAACGGAGAACAGAGTTTTTATTCATTTCTTTATTTACTTTTACGGCACAAAATCGAGAGTAAGAGCACCTCATCATGAGAAACACGACAATGAGAGAGCTAGTGGTTGGGCGAGAATTACTCAAGGCGTGCACCTGCGCCGCAATACTCGCTGTTTTCTCGTATTTACTCCACGTCAGACGGCATTTACGAACCGAATTTCGGTTCATAAATTAGTCAGAGATAATAAACACCCTCAACATTACCACTGATTACTTCGTTTATCAATGCTCACTTTACGTCAGAGTTCGACAGAAAAGAAGGCAATTTAAAAATAAACACAAAAGCACTTTCGTAATTTTCCAATGATATGTTAATAAGGGAAACACAGATATGAAGAGATATAATGCGGAACTACGCGTCCGACGGAATGCAAATTTATCACTTTGGTTGCGACACAATTTGCTTCAACGTAGCGAAATTAGTTGCTTTGGAATACCTTTTCGTCGTGCACGTTAAATAAATTGCAAGTAATTATTCGAAACGCCAGTTTCTTTTCTTGGCGAAGGGCATCATTACAATATAATGAGAGAGTGGGGAAAACAATTAAGTGTAAATGATAAAGCATGCATTACATCAAGTGGGCGACACAAATTCGCCAAAACGTCTGCCTGATTTGAAGGTCAACTACACAAACTAATAATGAAAAAATATAATGGAAAATAAGTTAATTTTCAATTCATGATTGTGAACTTAAGTTCGACAAGAATTGAGATTTATTGACAGTTCTCTTCTCTTCTCTTCTGAATTAGTAACATTTAACTCAGGTTCTTCAAATTCACTCCAGCCAGTTTTGTGGCCATCCCCTGAGAAGACATCATACCCTTTAAAATAATTTATTAAAATAAATTATTTAAAATACTCTTCTAAATAATTCCAATGACTAATGTAGTCCGTATGGAATAAATCATATAAACCTAACGTGGTATCTTCAGTTAAGACCAAAAAAAGGTGTATATTCCCCCCCCCTCCCAAAAAAAGTCTAGACTCAATAACAAATTGTACAACCACCTCCACACAAACTGTACAATCACTTACTACTATTCAAATCGGTAAATAACAAATGTCAGGTCAAATAGCTTCAGCTGCCTAGCATCCCTGCGTCTACTCTATCACCAATCACAGCCACTCAGTTCTGCGGTGGAGGGGGCGGGGGCATGCAGTGAACGGGGTGGGTTCTGCGGTGGCGACGCGCATAAGAGGGGACACGCATGGTTTGCGGCGCCGCCGCGGCCGCCGCCACAGTTGCCGTTACCGCAACCCTAGCCGCCGCTGTAGCGCTGTACCGCACCGCGTTGCGTTGCCGTTGCGTTGCACCTGCTGTTACCGCCACCATAGACGCCGCCGTAGCCGTGTACGCACGCCGTTGCGTTGCCGTTACCGCCCACGTAGCCGCGCACGCGCGTAGCCGCTGGTACGCCACGGCCCTGTAGCCGCTGCACGGCGACAACGTTACCGCCGCCGTACTCTGCTACGCACAGGCCGTTGCCGTTTGCCGTTTGCCATCGCCGGCCGCCGTCGCCGCGCCGTTACCGCACCGCGCAACGCCAACAACAACGCCGCCAGCCGGGCCGCGCCGCCGCCCCACAGCCTCATCCGCGCTCTTCCGCGCCCAGCGCAACGCGGCTGCCAGCGAACAGCGGTCGCAACGGCGCGGATTGACTCCGACGCCCTTCGATGATTTATGACAAACGCAATCGGAGCCCAAATATCGCGACTCAGCACGCCCGCCGGGCACGCGGGGCGTAAGTTGCCCCTCAATGCCGCTGACGCCTCGCGCCGTTCCTCTCGAGCGAGTAGCTGATGCGGTGTTTTCATGTGGCTTAAATTGTATTAATGTACCTGCTAGTTAAAATCGTTTTATTGCTTGTCAACTTACAACAAATGTTAGATTGGTGGGAAATTATCTAATTGAAGATCCTTTTACTCTGGAGATCAAAAGCCTCAATGAAAACCAAGAGAATTATTATTATTATTATTATTATTATTATTATTATTATTATTATTATTATTATTATTATCATCATTATTTTCAATATTATTATCATTACTATTATTATTTTTTGCATAAACATAATTTCTCTCGAGATGAATCCTGCTCGAAGACATTTCATCGCGAATGAGGCTATGTTCAATTAGTAAACTGTGGAATAAATCTTTTACTGATAATCCCTTTTCATCTTTCTTTGATATTAATTTTATCACAACCATAAGAAAATCAATACAGAACGGTATTGTGAATTAACAGTGGAAAACCTGCAGAGCACATCAAAACTGTCACAGTGAATCAAGTTTGAAATGGTAAACCTGACGCGCGGGAAATTTCTATGTAAATGGTCGCGAGGAATAAGTACACAAGTTAAATTTTACAACGTACAAGCAAAAAAAGTGGTAAAATAATTCGACTGAAAAGAGCAGTTAAGACATTTCATTCTATCTAATTTTCAAGTAACTTATTTAATTAAAATCCTAAATATAATTTAATTTATTAGTGTTTATGTCACGATTTTTGACTTACTAATTAACTCCAAGAATTTCTTATAATTGTCAAAATACACTCTTAACAAATTATGATTGAGAATACTTTGCCCCCAATACTGGAGGCAAGTGTCTTTTGTAGTATCGGGGGCAGTCCAATACAATAACGTCGCTTTCTAGGAATGGAGCCGAGAAATTTTGTCTCACTTCACAAAAAGCGATGAGAATGTTTTCCTGGAAATGTATAGGAAGGTGCAAGAATGCAAGTGACAGTTTTCCTGGAAAAGTGATATTTATAAAGCTGGTGTGTCGTGGACACTAAAAGGTGGAGTAACTAAAAGTTAACAAATAAAATAGAACGCGATAAAAATGTTTCGAGAAAAATCATGAAAGTTAAACATTTCAAAAGCAAATGTGGTATTTCAAATAATAGGCGTTTTTGTACAAGGGTCAATCTTTTCTATTAATTGGTTTCGTAAAATTACAGGCATTATAAAGGTTTGTTTACTTTACATTATTACTATACATATTTTTACATTTCAATATGTGCAAGTTGCAAAGTAAATGAACATATACAAACGAATAATGGATTACTCGTTTCCACGAACAATTACAGTAGTATGAAATGAGTTCTCATTAAACACACTACAACACAATTTCATGCAATTTCATACATGCAATTTTAACATGTCAATTATTTAAAATAAGGAAAAATTCTACCAAAATTTGTATGTGCCACAATTAGTTCACAATTAATAAATCATTTCATTAATACAGATTCTCAACAGTTCTTGCTTTGCAGCTATCAACATCTTAACAAAACATCCTCGGCACTGAGTGAAGAATCATTACCTCGACACGCACTTAGCGAGGTCATGGCATACGTTTCACAATATTTTTAACTGATCAAGTGACATACGTTGGGATCAATGACCCTGTTCTATTTTAGTGTATTTGAAACTGCGATATCTATTAAATTATCATAAAAAAATGGCTTCTCAATTTTTTACGTTCATACCAAAACATTTTCAACTGTCATCAATTTTTTGTTTTATTTATACCAAGGTATAAATAGACTAGTATGCACGTACACTAGTCATAATAGGAATAGTACCGTACGAGAGGAGAGGAGAGGAGGCCATGGCAAGAGGAATGCAAAGGAACGAAATGCGCAGACTACAGGAATTCATCACGTGGCGCCATCGCTTAACTATTAGCGCGCCCCGCCCGGGCCGTCGCGATGCGTCGAGGGGCGGCGACGCGCATCCGCCAGGGCGCGCAGGCGCATTTGAGCCTCTCGAAGCGGCGCGACGAGTATTTTATCGCCGCGGAATATTTACTCTGCAACAACAAGAACATTGGCTGCGTGATTCACCTCCCGCGCCAGAATTAGAGCGCGCTTCACCGCCACCGGCGCTCCCGGCGCTTCGGCGCCTGCGCGAGGTCGTCGTCGCCGTCACCGTCGACGTGTCGTAGTCGTCAGCGTGTCACCGTCGCCGTGTCAGAGTGTCACCGTCGCCGTGCCAGCGTGTCACCGTCGTGTCGCCGTCGTCACCGCTGCTGCCGCCGCCGTAGCGCCTGCCCTCGCTTGACAACCCGTTGACGGAGAAATATCCCAGCAAACGCCAAACTATCAAATCAGGGGGAGGTGTGCTGTAGGGTCTGTTGTAATGGGATGTATCGCCCCAATAAGTGGCCGATAAAAGGTAGGCCATATCAGAACAGTTTTAAAGTTCACCTAACCAGCACCGTGTCTCCAGAGGGAGTCTGCAATTGAATCTTCGACAGCTGGAAGGTCGTAGTTTCTAATTCCGACGGTGCATCGCTGGCAATTTTGGCCACGAGCTCAACAGCGGGGCAAAGCCGACCAATACCTTATGGAAAAAGCTTGAGTACAGATTTTCTGATGGGCGGTCCCCTGTGATCACTTCTAGGCAGATTCCGGAACAGAATCTTACGAACTGCCAAAAAACTAGAGATCCATCCCAATTCTGGCCCCACTCCTATGCCTTCAGCCGAGCGGTGTGCTGATCTCCGTTCCCAATACAGCCACGGGCCTATTAATCGAAAGAATCTCTGCTACGGAGATGCGAGATAAAGCGTCCATTCCACCCGAAACACTACGTGTTTGATTGTGAAATAATCGACATACTAGCAATTGTGTCCTATCAGAAAGAGTAGAAAGGCAGATGAAGTTAAGTGGGAAAATTGCAGATGAGAATGACAAAAAAAAAAAGAAACTAAAGATTAATCATCTAAACACGGATGAGGGCGATATTGAGGAAGTTATAACCACAGCCTAAAGGAGAATCATAGTGGCCGGCTGCTGTGATCATGGTTACACCGTAGAGTAGCACGCAAATGCTGGAGCAGTATCCTAACAAACGGGCCAAGGAACGCGCGAGATCTTTCCTACTTATTCCTTTTTCTATCTTCTCCCCTTATACACACACTTTCACACGTACCGGAAGACTAATCGGGAGCTTAGAGCACCTCCCGGCTGGGGAGATACCTGGAGAAGGCTCCCCCCGCAAGCAGACATAAGACCGGATCACACCATCCACTAGGGGTACAAAACCGCCATCTCCCGGGATAAACATTTACTACACTTTTTATTTACACATTTTTAAACTGTCATGATTTTGATCAATCATCATTTTGTGCAGGGTTAGGGTCCTTTTTGACAGACAATTCTGAGAGACAAACCATTTCAAATTTCAATTTTACAGCCTGATGATGGGGATAATAATCCTCGAAACTGTTGCCCGAATATATAGAATAATAAATTAACACTACATAAAATTGTCTGTCAGAAGAAAAAAAAACATTAAAAAAAATAAAAGATTGGATCCTAACCCTTCACAAAATCATTTACACTTTCAAGACTAATGACCATTTCAGTGGACTCGTCCGGAAACGTCAACCATCATTGAAGGAAGTTGCATGGGGCAGCGACCCATGCGAGGTAGTCGCTTCCCTCTCCCTGAGTTTCGTGCTCCCTTCGCGTCGACCCGTTCCAAACAGCAGCGAGGAGTTCAGCGCGCCGCCGCCAGGGTGCCGCCACCGTCGCCACTATTTATAGCATGTCATATAGGTATTAAGTCCCCATGAATCATGCAACAAATGCGCCCGCCCTCGCAATACACACTGCGAAGAGAAGACGCAGTGGGAAAAACGCAAGAATAAGGAAGGTACAGGATTAATATTACAAACAATTTATTGTCACATGGTAACGCTGACTTGCATAAGAACTATCATTAATACTTGTTAATACGTTATGAACTTTTTGCCAAATCTTTCTTTCGACATTTAAGTTCCCTTAACTATTCCAAGCACTCCTCATTATCACCCCATCACTTGATTCATCTTTCCCTGCAAAAGGCAGGAGGGCCTTGCTCTTAACGGGAAATTAGTTGGCTAATAATAATGTAGTAAGAAGAATAGTAATAATAATAATGAATAATAATAATAATAATGAATAATAATAATAATAATGAATAATAATAATAATAATGAATAATAATAATCACTTATCATTCCTATAAATTCCTATAAAATTCCTAGTTACTGTTATTTCGGAACGTGTTATGCAATCATATTCCCGTTGAAAATGTTCGAAGTAGCAAACACACCGTCCTTGCTATTCCGGACGCGCAATGCAAGGACTTTCCAGGTTAAAATCACAGACTATAATATTTATCAACGACAGGGTAAGTGCACTTATTAGTAAAATGATAAAAGGATTTATGTTACAAGTTTTCTGCTACAGTTTTACTTGTATGTGCAAGGGAAGAAATAAACGAGAAAACGCATAGAAAGGGGTAATGACATTCTTGAGTGCACTCCTATATTGCCTAGTCGAAACCGTGGGCATGATGTGTTAAGCAGATCAAACTTTTACATACAAGTCTCCTTTTTTACCTGTTACACCGCACACGATATCGTACCGAACCTTGAACAAAATGTACAAACCTTTAAATAATTACTGAATAGAATGAAAATTGCTGGCATTGCCGTAAGAACTGCCGTCGCCAGCAAACATAAATTGGCCATACTCGTGGATATAATGCAAGCCGGAGTACATACTGTTGACCTCATTTCGTGTATCCAAAGGGGTTAAGTGTCGCGAGACCGTGGGTTAAGGCCATAGGGTAATTGACAATAAGACCGCGGGCTACGCCATGTAGAGATGACAAGTACAATCGATGAACAGAGGCCCGCGGGCTGCATCGTTGGGAGGTGTGGGGAATAAGGCAAATGCCAGGAGAGCTGCACCTGCAAAATGCAGCAGCTTCGGCGGAGGGAGGTGGGACATCAGCGGTGACGAAGCTGAGAAAAACCTTAAACAACCAGCAAACCAGTGGGTCCTCTAATCAGCGAAAGGATGTGTTATCCCTTAAAAAGTATTTCAAAAAGCTATATACTTCCAGATAATTCAAGCTGGAGTAAGTACTGTTGACCCCATTTCGCGAACCCAAAAGGGGTTAAGTGTCGCGAGATCGTGGGTTAAGAAGTTAACGTCACACAAATTGACCCAACCCGCAGCGTTTTCGCCCCCCCTCCCCACCACCACGAAATGAATTATATTCCACGGCAAATAAAACAGAAAAGCAGCACAGCCCATCAAAAATACTATACTGTAGACTCGAATGAAGAGAGGAATGAAAATGGGGTTAGATAATGCAAACGCTTTATAACTTTGCAGATAACAGGATGGTTATTGAAAACTTTTAAATGTACGAACCTGTTGAAAATCGCTTGAAAAATTGATAACAAAAAACAACAACATGTAATATAACTCACTTCTTAGATTATTTACAAACAAGACATTAGTGATTTTCAAATTCAGAACGAGCAAAAGTAAACCGGTCTGGTGCCTGTGGCGTCATTCGCAAAGACCTCGCAATCCATTAATCACCTGATTCAACATTCCTCTTGACAAAGAGCTAAGCGCCTAATGTTTGGTACCGATTGTGAAGCCCCAGACCAATTACAGGGGTGATAGAAGTCTCGCCTGAAAGCTTGTCGGGCGGATAAAATTGTATCCCCGACGATCTAAAATGCTTGTTCTTCAGTGGTTATAGGTTGAATTTTGTTTCATTTCTTCATAGATCAGCGGTGGCAAGCTTTTATTAACTTATCATTTTCATAATTGGGAAAAAATAGATCTGTAGCTTTCCAATAAAAATCACCACTTTCTTTAGCTGTGAGAGGAAGAAAAAGCTCAGACAGGCGGAGTTTCTCTAGTCACGGTAAAGTGAATACAACATGTTCGCAACCTGTCTCTCTTACCCTCCAAGCGTGGAATTAAACTAGGCCCAGGTGTGAGGACACAGCTAGCCGGCAAAGACAGACAAACGACCCAAATTCCAAATACATTTCATAATGGAAAGGAAAAACAAATATCTGTCACCTTTACTCAATCGCCAACATGTCAAGAGCCCTATTTCGTAGGGAATAATAGAACTGAGCTTGATACCTCTGGTCTCGAAAGCACTCCAGCGAAAAGCTGACTTTACCTGCGTGCGAGTGCAGTCGACTCTCTTCAATTCGACATTGGATAATTCGAATTATTGGATACGTAGAACGAAAAAAATGTTCTCCTTGAAATTCCTATATACCACGCCATGAAAATGTTCATGTAATTCACCTTTCGAAGTCTATTTTTATAACTGAACGTCAGTAATTTAAATTAGTCGTATTCAAGTCGTTTGTATAAGATGTTTCTGTGTTCTCATACCGTAAGAAAGAAAGATTCCGGGGAAGAGAAGTACAGGGCATGAGTCAAGAGGATATGTCAAGAAAGTGAAGTGTAATGGCTGGTTTGAGGTACGATACACTCGTCACTGTATACTCTCATGCGTGGCATAATACATTACTTAGTTCAACCACAAAATCATTTTAGTGACGTTTTTGTTAATTCAAAATGTTCATAATTCAATTTTTCCCCATTCCCCTTGGGATCGAATTAAAGAGTCGTCTGAAATATGCTCGACAGAACGGAGGCTTACGAGTCCGAAATCCCTCGTTCGTAATATATGATCCTGATCTTTTAAAAAGCGAAGTCGGAGAGGCATCCTCTAGAAAAAGACGTACACGATGTAAATATGCACAATTGTGAGCTTATGGCATGGATATTCCACATCACTACGTGACAAGAGAAAGACCGTTTAATGCGCTTTAGATTAAATGCGACAGCTCCTATGAAATAATGTATGTAAAATTGCCAGTGAAAGCGGCTGGAGTGTTGACGCAATGAGCGATTTAATTTACAGAGATGTTATTTCATTCAACGTTCAAATCAGTGCAGCTGACGTTTTGAGGTTCGTTAATGGCGGAATCCCATGGGGAAAAGAGCAATCAGGTTCTAAAATCTACGAGAATCAATTGCATGTAAATAATGATCAATAGCCCAAACACATCTTTTATCAAATGACCGATGCCAAAAACTTACTACGCCCTGTTCCGCTCATAATAATTTTATGTCATTTTCTTTCAATGGTGTCTGAAAGCAATGAATTGCAGCTAGAGAGTAAAAAAAAAAAGATGTAACACTCCGGTGTCAATCAAATTCTTTAGAAGACTAATAGTTACGTAAAGAAAAAAAAGTGTTGAACAGACGTCCACCATTTTTTGTTATTACGTTTTGTGCGCTCTGCGACTTAACTGAGCACGTTAGTGACGACTGATTGAAATGAAACGTTTTAGGGCAACATTTTGAGGCAAAATAGTATATTTCAAGATGTAGATATCAGCACTTTAGGAATTTATTTACTCTCCACTACTCTGAATATCGATCGAGTACCAGTGCCGTAACGAAATGAGTGCGGGCCTCTACCCAAAACGTGTATCTGAGTCCCCTTTCTAAAAGTGTACAGCGGACACCGTAAATAAAGTACATTAAATAAAAATAACCCCTAAAACACACCCTCTTTTACCTAGGCCCGCCTGCATTGAGGGGGCTTGCGGGCCCGAACGTTTCGCCACTGCCGAGTACCTAATAAAATGACCACGCAATCCAATTTCTACGAGATGTACCTGCATGTAGTGTACAAAACATATTGCATTAATTAAAACTTTACATCATGCCACAAAAAAACTATATGTATTTGAGAGGAAACACGGGAAAAGAGATATTAATGTATCAAACACCATCAATACAATAACACAGTCATTTATGAGGCGTAATAAAACTACAAATGCCAGAGGTTGTTTATAAAAAAATAACGAAAATTTTATCGGGAGTATTTAAAAAACTTTATGATGGAATTTGTGTTCGGCATTCAGAGATAAAAAACTGTTTACCTAGATGAAATCGCCCACGAACTCTATTTCAACGAGTAGCATACTATTTCAAACGGCGCCGATTCCTGTCTAAAGCAGGGTGTGGTTGCTAGCAAGCGCCGCAATTCCAGAAAATATTACACATTCATGAAAACTAACTTGACTATTCAGGCCAGCAAATTTCGTATTAAACGACACACAAAAACGTACGCAGATGTGCCACGACATATTCAACGAATTTCGACAGCCATATTTCTCACGAAACACCACACACTATTTCCAGCGAAAAGTTAGTTATTCATACGCCAGTAAGCCAACCTTGTAAGTAAACACGTTTTTGGTGTACATGGACTACAATGGCTACCCTAATCTAAATTAAAATAAGGTCCGTTATTAACTAATTTTAACTTTATTTAGCGACACTTGTAATCTAGAAAGAATATTAATTCTGCGCTTGCATAATATTAATTCTTTGGTCGCTGGTTTAGAAGTGCATTCATAACACTGGGAAAGAGATGATACTGTAAATAAAACCTAATTTACATACCATAAAAACAGGTTTCAAGCAAAATAGTTATATCTAATTTTCATACCATAAAAACAGGTTTCAAAGAAATGGTTGTATCTAAAAATTTTGCTTCTTTGCGGCATTGTACTTCATCAAAAATGGACAAAATATAACACATATATTAAAAGGACAACGTATTTTCGAACGAACGCATCAAACATTACACATCGCATTTTTCAACTAGTGGGAAGCAGGAAATCGGTAATTTGGGTTACAGAAAACTAAGTAAAGCTCCTATTGTTTAAAAAAAACACAAGAAAATATTGTTCACACCAACAAATATTATCAAACAAAGCATAATCGCCTTTGATTTGTTACATTTCAAGAATATGGACCGGTCATTAACCGCAAGATATTCGGCACAACAAGTTAAGCTTGGGCACTGCCTTAAATTACACTCAGTGTACGTAGCCGGCGCTGCGCAGATGACGTCATCGCCATGTGTCTCCCAGCATTTCGTAGGCAGCTCTGTCGGTCACCATGAGTCATTGCCCTCTGCCTGCGCTGTCGGCCCTCCTGCGGCACATACGAAGGGTTTGCCACCACCTGCTCTCACCCCACTTGCCCCCCCCCCCCAGCTCAACGCTGTAGCAGGGTGGAGTGTTGCCCGGTTAATAAAAGCACACGGTAAGATTGTGTTTAATATTCGTACAAAAACGACTAAACCCACTACACTAAAACGTAAAACATTAAACTAATTAAACATAGTTCTTATTTCCAGACAACGCCATACCTTAAAATAAGCTTACAAATTAAATGTTTTCTATTAAAGTGTACATTAAAGAAATAGTTTCAAACACGTATAATGAATTAAAATACACGTATTTCTACAAATTTATGATAAGCACATTAATATGTATATGTGAGAGTTCGTGTGACGCGTACATTAATTGTAATAAAGTGTACACTATATTACATATATTTTGTACGGCAACATTCCAATATATCTTCGCCTCACACATTACAATAGCCTAAAAATGTAATAAAAAAAATTAATGAACCTTGAGACAATGGTGGAAAAGAGAAACATATTTCACGTCCTGATAATTTGGTAGTTTCTTAAATACAATTTCTACTCTTTCGAGAATACATCCATTCAAAATACGACCATCGGTCTACCCACATTCCATTCTTTGTTTTGTCGGTTTTTTTCGCATAGTTGAAGTGACCCTGAAAAGTGCAGTTACTCGCTCGGGCACACACAATAAGAAGCACGAACTCCTATTCAGCAGTCATAGTCGACTGAGGCACTGTTTTGACAAGCCACAAAATGAAATTACGTCGAGCACGATATATTTCTTTGCGTCCTTTATTCTCCAGTTTCTTCAAAACAAAACTACATCTCTACTCTGTTTTCACTATTTATTAATGAAGCTGCCTTCAGTGACATAAGCAGGCCTCCAAAATTGATTCATTTTGGAAAATTATATTTCGAACTAGATATTAAATTGGCGTTGCAATACAAGGAGAAGAAGATGCTATACCTCACTGTAATCCATAATGAACGTTTTTTAGACTACAATGCTGAATTTAACACGCCCCAAAAATATCCCAAATAGTGAACGGATTATACAAGATAAATCAATACGTTGTCGGGTATCTGACCTTATAAGACAGCTTCTATTATCAAAATATTCCTTCTCGTTTCCGGTTTCCCTTTTGTACTGACGCGAGAAAAAAAACAGCATTACACGTCCTTCCCACGCATCATTTACATAATATGACACCAGCCAAGGAAGCAGAAAAGAAGTATTCCTTGACCAGGAGAGAACATATTGTAGTTCGCATTTAGATTTTTAATCGGCGACACAGGAAAACCGAGAAACAACGGACGCTGCGAATTATCAGTTTCCTAATACAGAAAAATATTGTAAATGTAACTCGTAAATCATATGAGTTAGAAGAAAATTATCGTATCATAAACACAATTCATCCCAAATGGCATCGATTCATCAACTGAATGACTGATAACTCAATTCCATAAGTTGTTCGTTTTAAGTGATTTTTTTCGCCAAAAGATACAAGAAATAACTTCCTGGATTCAAAACTCGCGTCGCAGAAGTAATAAAGCAGACTTTTTTTTTTTACGTTAAAACCTCAAGAATAACCTTGGTTGAGATCACCCAGATGAAGATAAAAGCCTGGAAGATTCGAAAATGACGAAGCAACACAGTTACTTCCGTGACGTCATCTTCAACATTAACAATCGCAAGAGGCGAACTAGGAGATTCTGTTACGTAACACAAATTTTCCCTGTAAAACGCCATCCCATCGCCATAGCGCCGTTGGGGCGTTTACTACCACGAAATTAATATCGCGCTGAACGAGCCGCGCCCGCCGCTAGTGGAGAAGTGCCCTTGCCCCCGACCTTGGCAGCGAGCGCCAATTACACCTCCGACACGATTCTGCAACCCACGCACTCAACGACGTCGACGGGCTCCGGCGGGAGGCGAGCCAGCAACCGGGGGCGTCTGAGCATATGGCGTTATAAACAGATTTAGCCAGCATTCCGTGTCCTATCCATAATGCAATCATAGAACAGCATAGTATTATTTTGACGAGTTGTTTCATAAAGGAATATTTCATTCAATCACTAAAAATGTTTGCGTCTGTCTAAAAGAAAATTGAAAATGAAAGTAATAGTTGCCCAGTCACTTTTAGACGAAAGTTCATATAAGATACTATACTGTATCACTGACAGAGTACTAGTCATTTGCCGTTTAGTTTAATTTACGTAATAATTAATATTGCCTTCCGATTAAGCTTTCAAAAGAATACGTTTTGCTCTTTATTTCTGTGTGTGTGTGTGTGTGTTTGTAGAGATGCTTGAAGACATCACAAAGTGCTGTTACCCGCGTCCTGCAACCAGCTGCCAAAAAGGCAACTGCCTAAAATTACCACGATGCACGTCTGCCCACGCTCTCACGAGTCGCAGTGAGTGTCGACGCGTGCGCTGGACGCAGTACAAGACAACGGGACGGAGAGAGGGGAATGGGCAAGGCAACGACGGGCAGACGCTGAGATAAAAAGACAGAAAGAGAGAAGAGGAGAAATAAGAGAGAAAAAGAGAAGAAAAGAAGAGAAGAGAGAAGAGAGAAGAAAAGAGAGAAAAAGAAGAGAAAGAGAGAGAGAGAAAGAGAAGAAAGAGAGAGAGAAAGAGAAGAAGAGAGAGAGAGAAAAGAGAAGAAAAGAGAGAGAGAAAAGAGAAGCAAAGAGAAGAGAAAGAGAAAGAAAAAGAGAGAAAAGAGAAGAAAAGAGAGAGATAAGAGAAAAAGAGAGGAGAAAGAGAAGAAAGAAGAGGAAGGAAAAAGGAGGAAAAGAGAAAGAGAGAAAGAGATACGAGGGAGAAAGAAGAGTACGAGGAGAAAGAGAGATACAGAGGTTAGATAAGAGTAATACAGGGAAAAAAGAAGAGAAGAGGGAGAGAAACAAGGAGAGAAAGAGAGAGAGACAGAGAGAGAAAGAGAGAGAGACAGAGAGAGACAGAGAGAGAAAGAGAGAGAGACAGAAAGAGAAAGAGAGAGAGACAGAAAGAGAAAGAGAGAGACAGAGAGAGAAAGAGAGACAAAGATAGAAAGAGAGAGACAGAGATAGAAAGAGAAAGAGAGAGACAGAGATAGAAAGAGAAAGAGAGAGTGGGAGGTGCGGGTCGAAGCGGTTTGGGAAGCAATGCAGGGCGTGACGCACCGGTGCGAACCGGGACAAGACAGCAGGGCAGGTGGGTAGAGTGGAGCAGGGTGGGGTGGGGGTGGTGTGTGTCGATGCGCGCGTCCGCGATAAGGCGGGGGCGTCCTCGCGGAAAGACACGTCCCGCGAGCGGGCGGCGCGGCGCGGCGCGGCGCGGGCCGCAAACACGACCGCAATTGCGAGGGCTCTTTAGCACTGGCACGCCGCGCGCTCGCGAGCTCTGGGTGACTGACTCGCTTTCACTCGAGTGTCAACACACCGCGACGCAGCGCGCGCCTGCCAAGAGGTTCACAGCTGGCCCGTCATTTCCCGGTAAACTGAGAGAAGCTCTATTATGGTTGATGGTTTCCGACTTCCGAATTTCCGAAGTGGCGTTGATCATTGCACCTACGTGCGCACGCCTTGTAGCATTACGAAGGTGTAGTGTTCGACTGTTGCAATTCTGTCTCTGCTGCACCTTTTTCAGCGTATGGGATTGATTACAACGAACACTCTTGTACTAGCTTTCGTGGTTCGCGGCCGGATTTTATGTCGGCACAGAGAAACTGTGGATTTTAAAAGGCGATTTATTCCAACATCAATGCTATGCGGCCAGGTTTTTCATTTCAACATTGAAAATAAAGGCACTGAAAGAGTACTAGGAGAAACGTAATGAATATTCTGATAACACATTCATTATAAAGCTACATTAATAACATTTTCTGATTGACAAATTTTAAGCTATTATGTAATGCAATATTTTTTGCACAATTTGCGGATTAATATAATTATTTTCACCCATGTTTAGCACTGGCAACCAGACGGTCGTGTTATTTCTGTTTTCACTTCGTGGGACAATTGTTACCAAGTAAAAACTGAAGTAGGCACAAATTTACTTTTAATAATATTATATAATTTCCAGAGCAAGGCTACGACATCAAATCAAATCAAATTAGAAAAAATAAGCAAATCAAATTAATGAAAGCCAAGGAAGTAATAGATGTGGTTAAACTGGTGTAAATAAAAGAGGCAGGACTTAGATTGCTTTGACTCGGTTGTTACTGAATAGAACGTTGATTGAACACGATTAGATTAGAGAAAAATCGTTACCCTTATTGGTCCTTGAACTTTCGTTCTCCTAGACCTCGACACAAGAGTCTAATGCTTTCCCACCTCAGCTACTACAGTTCTTACGCGTACTACAGCGAGATCTCTCATTTGTGAAAAGTAGCAGCTTTTATTTCCATTTTAACAAAACGGCTTCTCGGATCCTCACTTGGACGTGCGGAGATTTCCCTTTGACGCTGCAGTACACCGCTCTGTACGCTCCGTGCGAGGGAAGTCTGTAAGCGTGTTCGTAAAAAAAAGAGGCACGGTACAAAAGATACGGCGGGAAAGATGGTCGCAGGTTCAGTGACGGCCGCTAGCCACGAGACGGTTCAAAAGGTCAGACATGCCGTCTCAGCGTGCAGGCATGCGGCAGAGCGAGGGAGGAGGAGGGAGGTTCTCTCCGAGGTTGCAGAGCGAGCACAACGCGCTTTTGGAAAGGCTGAAATGTTAGAGCGCATTTGAAAGAACTGTTTCTGACAGGTCCAGCGAGTGCTGGGTCCCGCACATTTTTGTAAAATTCGTCGTATTAGAAAGGCTGCAAGACAACATCTACATTTAAATTATATTGGCTACCCTGCGTACGAATGAGGCATTTTATGATTTCAAAAATAAAAACAACTTATAGAGTAAATATAATGAAAATTGTTGATTCTTTTAAATGTTAAATGGGAAATCCTATAGAGAAACGCACACCTGTTATATTTACATGATGCTTTTCATTACCTACTGAATAAAAAAAACAATTAGATTCTTCTTTTATTCGTCAGCGCATTGAAATATAGAGGAATTTTTTTTTTTAATATAACCTTCAAGAAAATTCGCGAGACTTCAGTATGCCTCTCATAAATTCGCCAATTTCGCTTTACAAGCACTTCATAGCATAAACTATTGCATTCTAAGCCCAAACAATTTAATTCAAGAGAAGATAAAATCGTTTTAATTGAGAGTCTTTCGCTTTAATTTTTACTACGAAAAAACATACATCTGCCATTGATCTACGGAGCCACACCACTGCGGCCGAACGTCCTCCTTAGGAAGAAGGACGGGGTATCCGAGGGGTGGGGTAAAGAAGATATGCTACAAAGATAGGCACACCTCTTGTATTTTCTGGATTCTCCACGGAACAAAAAACTCTCTAGATTCTACCTCTTTTCTACAATGCACAGAAACATAAAAGAATCATTCAAAAAAATTCAGGAACTTCATAAGACATTCCATTTCATCGCGAAAATACGCCAAACTCGCTTTACAAGAACTCTGAAGCCTAAAATATTGAATTCCGAGCCTAACAATTTAATTCACGACATCAAATAGTTTTAATTTGGTGTTGGGCGCTTTTCTTGTTAACGCGAAAACATACAACCCCGCTCTGGCGTCCGATCGTGCGGAAGAGGTGGGGGGGGGGGGGCACAGAGGCGCGGGGCGACCGCACAGGTGGCAGTCAGGGGCGCTGTGGGCTGGCGCGGGCGCGGCGCGCGGGCAGACGGGCGCATGGCCCTCTCGGGATCGGCCGCCCGAGGGGTGGCTGCAGACAGGGATGTTGGCCGCCAGAAATCCAATACCTTGGCTATCGACCTATCACGCTCAATTAGCGAAGCGTGGGCTCCGCCGCGACGGCGCGCCTGCGGCCGCCGGCGCATCGCCCCCTCCCCTGTCGCCCGCCTGTCACCTGGCCGCCGCCCTTCGCCCCGTATCGCTTGGCTTGACGTCGCCCTCCCCGTCCTCCACGCAACACTTCCCTGCAGACTCCCCCTCGACCTCCCCTGTCACCCTGCCCAAGGGCCTCCCTCCCCCTCACCTCGTCCACTGCCCCCGTCTCCTCCCACGCTAACTAACGTCTTGTCCACTGACCTTCCCTCTCCCCCTCGTAGCCTTCCTATCACTCGAACTGGCTCCCCGTCTTCGTGCCCAACACATCACCACCGCGTCGTCCTGTCCCCTATTCCGCCCCCCACCTTTGCCGTCTCAACCCCTTGTTTTTCCGTCGCTAATTTACACTCGCCACGTACACCTTGTCGCTCGCCCACAGACCTCCCGTCCGGCCCCTCGTTACCTGTTCCGTAGCGCGCTTATCACCTCGTCGCTCGCCCGTCGCCTACCCTTCGTTCGGACATTTGTTCGTCAGCTGCCTAAGATTTCGGTCGCCCCCACCAACTGCCTGTCGCCCTTTAGATCTCCACCTTTCGCACGTCGGTCACATATCGTCTCCCTGTCTGTATTGACAACTGTAGCCCAAAAAATTCAGAAATCAATGGATTCCATACAGAGAAGCAAAACATTTGCTTGCACAACACACTTCAACGCTTGATAATCTAAACATTATGTCATGTACATTAAAATAAATAGTATTAAAAATGTATCAATTAGTATCTCACATACAGTAAAATTCACAAATTTCCACTTATACATAATGTCACAAGTTCTATTTTTATTAAGTAAACAAAAATTCTGTTCATATTCATTATAAGTTTTAAATCAATATTATCTCTCTTAATCTTATACTTTAGCAAATTTCGCTACTTCAATTTGAATTCTAGCTCAGAAGTAAAACCTGCGCCCTCATTCCTATCGACCGCTCCGTCGTACTAGCAAAATTAATGCCCCTAAGAGATGCGCTTGCAACTGCGACACGGAGGAGGGTTGACACAAAAATAAGAGCTTCGCTCCAAAAATATAACGCAAATAAATTGAGTTATATGGCATGTTCGCAAACGAGGGCAAAACGCTCGCAAAGGAAACCTTCAGCATTCATGGCTTCCTTGGCGTTGCCCGGAAAATGTTCATCATAGCAGTAGAATATACAAGTGAATATAAAAAATTACTTTCAGACCTTGCGCCCGAACGTTAACGTTTACCTGAAATAGTAACCTGAATGTAATTAGAGGAACTGACTGTGTAAATTGAATCCAAAATGGAAATGAAAAAACTGAATCCAAATGGAATGTTCAAACGAATGCAGAAAACATGGAGCTAGCAAATTCTGTAGGACAAAACCCTGGAACTGCGAAATGTGAGAGAAAAATGAGCACAAGTATCGTATCCAACCTCTTAGGACTATTGAACTTCTTGAAGAGGAATAAACCACTGCTTTACGCACGTTTCAAGCTGCATTGAAATGTGAAACTAGAGTGCACCTCTTCCAATATCACCTCACTCATTCGGAAGGGGGGCGGGCGGGGGGAGGCGGGCAAAAAAGCAACAATAACAACCACACAACTGTGCGAAACGTAACCTTCAATCCACTAAACATCCTTCTAAAATTGCAGAACTCACCAATTCAAACATTTACCACTACAAACAACGCCACCGAACTACCATCCTCCCAACAAATATTTGTTTACTCTCCTTGCAGATTATGTTACTCGCCTTCGCAGCCTTTTTCCGCCCAAAACACATCTCCAAAAACTCTTGTGTATCCCCTCGAGAAGAGCAAGTATCACTCTTGAGGATGCCAGTGCTTTCCCCACACCGCTGTTCACAATTACACGCGGCGTTTCCAATCGCAGCGCATCGCCAGCGAGAGTCGATTAAGCCATGCGTTGCGTACACTCCGCCAAAAGAACGAGAGTACTTTACGCCATGCACCTGACGCGAAGGCGCGGCGCGGCGCGGCGCGGTGACACTTCCGCCGCCTACATGACGCCCCGCCTTCCCGCTTCCTCGCGCGTGCCAGCCTGCGCGCCTCCTCACCTCCGCTCCCCTCGTTCATCTCCTCTCCTTTCCACACTCCGGTCTTATCCCCGCGTCCATTTTTTTTCTTTTTATGGGGGGGGGGCATCATAGATGGTATTAAATAACAAACATATTTGTTATTATATGACATTTTATAGAGTATATGGACACTAGACAATATTATTTTTTACGTTAAATTACATTAATTCTAACACAATTTTTTTTTTTTCAAATAAAAGAGCTAACAAACATTTCTCCTAAGGTTCTTTCGGGAGGTGAGGGGGAGAGGAACCAAGGCCCACCCGCGCCTCCCGCCTCCCTCGTTCTATCTCCTCTTCCTTTCCACACTTCCGTTCTATCCCCGCGTCCAGCCGATCAATTTTTCTTTCGTTTTGCTTTGTGGGGGGGGCATCATAGATTGTTATTAAATAATTAAACATTTTGTTATGTTATATGGTACGTTTTTATAGAGTATATAAGACACTATACAGTATTATTTCTTAAAATAATTACATAATTCTAACACAATATTAATTATTTTTTTCAATAAAGATGGGTAACAAACATTTCTCTCTAGGTCTTCTGGGGGGGGGGATGAAGGACCAAAGCCCCCCCCCCCCCGATCAGCCACTTGCTTCACGATAGTTACACTCGACGCGTTCTCAATTCTCGACTTTGTTTCGACTCGCCTTTTTACGTCTGCCCCTTCCCCCAAGCATGTATATTTATTATTTCGAACGATAATAACAGTTATTGTAAAATTACAACTTCGATCCAAACCGCTCATAATTACAATTGAAATAACTTAGCTGAATGTAACTGAAAGTACAGGATCATAACTTTTGAAAAGACTTGTTATGTGGTATTAACGAACGCTTAGAGGTTAAAGCGAAAAACCATATCATTTAAGCCTACTAAACCCACACTTACATAAATGTTATAAGAAAAATTATACAAAAATGTTGAAGGTTTATACTCTCATATAACTTGAAATAGTACAGCCATTTACAGAATACGCAGGAACATTCAACCATCTCACGCTACGAGAAGCAATATAATACATTGTAAAAACGTCATTAACGTTTCTTAATTTTTTTTTTGGGGGGGGGGCATTGCCAACTGGTTTTTCTTTTTTGATTTTCTTTTTCTTTTCTTGTTTTCTGGGCTCGACCTCGTCCACTTTTACTCTTGCGCGCACCGCTCCCAACAACTCGCGCTTCGTCTCATGTCTATAGTCGCTCTTTCCCCGCCTCGCCCGGCCCCTCTTCCGTTTCTCACCCCACCCCTCCGCGCCAGCTTCATCCCCGCCCCTTTCTCTCCCCCTCCCCACCCTCCGCGCCCGACGACTCCGCTCACACACTTGGCCGCTCGCCAGCTTCCAGGCCAGTGTTCCATTGCATAATTACAGGTAACTCACCTGCCGTCAAGGTAAGCGAATTGAATTCGACCTCCAAGATGGTAGTGACTTACGGCATGAAATATGAATCTCCGTGTGTGTAGCGACTGTACGCGGATTTGTTTTCTTTCGACTGGAGCGAATGCGCTCTTTTGTCGCTGCAGATGGTTCTGGTTGAGGGAGCATCTGTCTCTACGCGTCAGGCTTCCCAGGGTGTGAAAATATTTCCTCTCGGCCTCCAGAATCCATTCCGGATCCTTCACGTTCCGTTGAGTCTTTTATTGGCACGCAGTAACCGTTTCTTCTATGCGAAAAGAAATTTCGGGAAAAGGATAAGAAAAAGAAAAAAAAAACCTCATCGTGAAGTCCGCAGAAATCTGTTTTCGAAAGTCAAACCTGGTCTGAATCGATCATCGTGACTGCACATAAATTTCGGTGGAATAACAAAGAAAAGGAAATTATTCTAAGTGGAAAAAATTAGAACGACAAATGTTTATGTTAGTGACTGCACGTTTCGCTACTTGTTTACAATTTGGGAGAAGGAAAGAGTAACTTGCCAACCTTCGGCGAATCGCATAAGCATAAGTTGTTCTGACATGCTTGCCAGAAAAATACTAACTGCAAACATCACTAATTATCAATTCAAAATGTACAAAAACTTATAGACACCATGAAGTAAAATTACGCTTTACTATTGAGTTTTTATTATAGATTTTCTTAAAATTGCATCACACTCCTTAAACAGTCTTTAAATTAATATCCTGAGTCAATCATCCAACGACAATAAAAATACTTTACCGTCTACTTTTATGCAGTTTACTAGGTCACGCAGGAACAAACAAAACGAAAATATCTGGTTTCTCTGACCACAGAAGACAGTTCATATGAACCGGTTACTTCACAACAGAATATCTGTTCGAATCGCAATGCCTATATTCGTAATGGCTGCCTTTAAATACATTGAATTACGATAGAAATTAGCGCATACTGATTTTAAGTATTATTAATAACAATGCAAAATCTGAAAATAATTTTACGTAACTCTTTTTAAAATTCTCTTGATAATATTTAGAGGCAACAAGAAAAAGTAGGAAATGAAACGAACGAATTATATACACAGACGTATTTATTTACCTCTCAAAAAGTACATTATGCCGTAAACGGCAGCAAACCGCAGAGCTGACACATGAGCGTTTGCTTCAACTCGTGTGCCTAACGTAGCTTACAATACGCTTTTATCTATACAACATAATTCGTTACACATCAATAATTGAACAGAACTTTAAAACAAAATCGATTTATACTAATTGCTCTTGAAAGTCTATTAATCAATAATACCAATAATTCACAACAACATGTTTGAGAAGCCATGCTCTTAATTTATCAGTTAAACATTAACAGACAGTACAAACCTAGCTTCAACATTATTTAGCTTACATGAAATTGGTGTCAAAATTATTACACAAACTTATACATACACGTTCATACATACGCATTCACACACATACATACAGATACACATTCATACGTACATATGTGAGTACCTGTATATGTATATATATATGTATATATATGTATATATATGTATATATATGTATATATATGTATATATGTATATATATATATGTATTAATGTACATATATGTACATATATACGAATGTGTGAGTACCTGTATGTATGTATGTATGCATGCATGTGCATATATACATATGCGCACATACAACGATCGAATTAAAAAGAAAACGTTTACACCTCAGTAAATTTCAATTCCTCGCGCAACGAGCCACTCCGCACCACACGGCGGCAGTTGGCA
>BOPP01000123.1:1239207-1264033 GCA_017312745.1 Gryllus bimaculatus | reverse complement strand
CTTGCATTGAAAGTAAATTATGGTTCCATAGTACTAATAAGCGCTTGAAAGAATAGAACTGTTTAATGTAAGTGTACAATTAAACCTGCTTCCCTAAAATTTATTTTCGTACTCAGATTTTAACGTACTCAAATTTTCCTCAAGTTACAACCCAAGTTGCAAAAGTCTTGGTAATAATACAGCTTATACTTTTCTTTTTGTTGGTAACATTAATGTCAAAGGCTTTATTACTTCAACTTCTGTTCTAATAACACCAGCTATCGCTTGAAAAACTCAAACGAGATTTATGCGAAAACTACCAATTTTCATCATTTACATGATGCTTTAAAGCTCTAATATTCAGCAATAAATTAGATTAAAACAAATCTTATGCGTCAGTACTGAAAGTATTGCACAAGTTAAAAACAATTTGAACTTTTACATGGATTTTCAGTAAATTTCCGAAATTTCGAAAATTTGCTGAAAATCGGTCCTATGTACTATTATTATTATTATTATTATTATTATTATTATTATTATTATTATTATTATTATTATTATTATCGAAATCGCTTCATTAAAAAATAAAGAAAATTCTTGGAGGCGTTTTTAAGAAAAACTTGGTTAAGTGCTTTCTCAGATTTCAAACAAAGTACATTAAAAGTACTCATTATTTTGAAAAGAATGTCCGAGACATTAATTAAATATCTACTTCTGAAGATGGAATTTCATTAAGAAATAAAATACCTACTTTTAATGATGTAATTGTAGAAAACGTTTTCTTAAAAGTTTTTGAGTTTTGCAATTTTCAATATTTCAGCCCCGTTCATGAAAACCGGACCTCGGAAATGTATAAAGTCTGCATCACTACCATCATCACTGCAAATACCCTTACTTTTCCGAAAAGGGTTTCTTACAAATTCAAATTACTCGTACCGTGTTCTACTTCTACATTACCTCACATTCACATTTGATAAGTACTCAAGGTTGTTTTTTTATCTAACTTATCTCGGCAATACTCAAATGTAAGATATATGTACAATTTACTGCCTTCCAACCTGGTATGGGCGTTCCCAACCGTAGTAGATTGAATTCGGAATGAAGCAACAAGCAAAAAGATTAAGTTACGATAGTTGTAAATACTTTGCAGACAAGACAGTTAAATACTGTATCTTTCTTGCAATGGGTTACCTCAGACATAACTGAAAATATATCAGGCAAAACTTATGGGTTACATCGGCGTGTCGTTCAGGGAACACAATGGGTATTGAAGAGTGCCCAATGGTGGTGCGATGTGACCACGAGAAATTGGTTGATTCCGCCGTCGCCGATAGAGGCAACCGGGAAGGAAATGGGGCAAAACCGAAAAGAAAAGGGAAATATATTTACTTACCTCTTCTGGAGAAACTAACATGCTCATTGTGCAAGTCTATAGATCCATTGAACGAAAGCAATATATACATGTAACAATTTCGTTTTTACAAAAATTGGAAAAATCAATAATTTAAACAAATGAAAATTCAGCCACTAAGTATTTCTGAAATCATACTCATATCCCTAAAACAATTAGTAAACCATGATAACATACAGAACTAGTGGAGCCACAACAGTACGTACATGAGAATGGACAGTCCCAGACAATGTTTGGGGGAGGGGAAATGGATTAGGGTCCTTCCGTGCATTTCCGTCAAAATCTTTACACTTTTTTACAGCGTTATTTAACATTCCCTGAATTACACATATGAGAAATAAAAAAATACCCAAACAATCGGTTGACTGAACATATTATTTAAAATAGTAAATGTAGTTCAATCAACTTCAGTAACTTGTCAACCTTTTTCAACACAAATAAATTTACCGATCACAGTCCAGAAATTGCAAACGCTGAAGACAAGAATAAAACGTGTCGCAACTTTGGTTATCATGGCGTACATCCACTAATCCTCCGCTTACATTATTCTTTCGCAGTATTAGCAACGTCCTATGCTTTGAAACGCATGAGCGCCAGTATCCTAAGCGATTGAGTACACACGGACTTGCAACGCGCATAGGTGCGATATTCAAGCAACGAATACTCTCACACAGGTGGTAATAATAGACGACAACGCTGCACTTTCAATAAACATTAAAACCTTCGACTCTATCCACAAATTTTAAAGTTTAAAACAGTGCCTTCAGTACTGATACATTAAGGTAATAAATACAACATAAGGAAATAGTTCGCGAAAAAATTATGTTTCCATGGACTCAAATTGTTGGGGACACATAATAGGTAGATTATTGTAATATTGTTGTGATCTTCAACGCAGAAATGGGCATTATGGGTGGCAACAGGGCAAGGGGAAAGTTCTTGGGACAGAAAAAGCCTCCTGAAATAAAACTATGGCGTTACTTCGTTTTTTCTTTTTCTTTTTTTTCTTTTTGCCATTCATAATAATATATAATTAACTATCCCAATAAAATATTTTATTAGTAACCATTAACAATCATGAAACCACCGCATATTTTACGCCTCTTCTCTTATTATTCATTAATTCGTAACACCAACCGATCTCATTAGACAACCTTTGTGGCGTATCCTGAGAGTCCTTTCGTACAGGACGGCGCGGCCTTTCCATAAGTCAGATCGTCGACGATTACAGTCGCGTTTTCTTTCATCTGGCTGTCGCTCCGACGGGGCCGCGGTGCCCTCGCCGCGGGGCCGAGGTCTATGGAAGAGGACAGATAGCAGCCACGGCGCCCCTCGCGTCTCCCGGCGCGGGAATAAATCAAGCACCTTCAAGGATGCTGCGGCGGAGGCGGTGGCAGTTGCAGTAGCGGCGATTGAGGTGGTGGTGGTGGTGGTGGCAGTGGTAGTGGTTATGGTAGTGGTTATGGTAGTGGTTATGGTAGTGGTTATGGTAGTGGTTATGGTAGTGGTAATAGGTAGTGGTATGGTAGTGGTAATGGTAGTGGTATGGTAGTGGTAATGTAGTGGTATGGTATGTGTGTTATGGTAGTGTATGTATGTATGTAGTGGTTATGGTGTGTAGTAGTGTTATGGGATGTAATGGGTTGATGGAGTGTAATGGTGTATATGGTGAGGGTATGCTGTGTTATGTAGTGATGTGTAAGTGTGTTGGATGATGGTAGTGAGGTTGTATGAAGGTTATGTTTGGTATGTTTAGTGTTGTTTTTAGTGTACTGCGTAGTGTTAGGTATGGTTATAGTGGTAATGGTAGTGGTAAGATAGTGAGTGTGGTAGTGTTGGTAGTTGTAGTCTTGTGTGTAGTGGTAGTGGCGGTGGTAGTATAGTAGTGCAAGGTGGTAGTGGCGGTGGTAGCTGGTGTAGCGGTTGGTAGTGTGTGGTGGGTGTATGTGGTAGTGGTGGCGGGCGGCGTCGCTGGGTGGGGCGTGGCGGTGGCGTGGTGCGCGGCGGGCGCGGCGGCGGCGGTGCGTGCGGTGGTGCGGTGCGCGGCGCGCGGCCGCGGCGATTGAGTGTAGGTGGCGGTTATAGGCTACTGCGATGCCGGTGATGACGCGGTTGGTGGTGGTGGTGAGGGGGGGCAGGACAGCGCTCATAATTTATGGCAGGTGGACTCCTTGAACTACATGAGCTGCGCGCGAAGACTCGACCGAGCAGGACGAAGGAGTCCGGTGGTTAGAGGCCGCGCTGACGATTGACCGATAGTAAAGAAGTGTAAGTGGGCCGACGGCATTTGTTACCCCCCTCCCAACGTCTCCCTGCGTGTGCACGCCCACTTGATCCCGGCCACCTGAACATCTCACAGCCCGACACAACGATTTGCTGCTGTTAAACACGACGTAATGTCCTCGTCTACGTAGACTATAGTTGGTTTTGGAAATAAAATTCTGCACATTCGAGCTGTTAATTAAATTTTTGATTTACGTTTCACGTTTCTCATCCTCTTCGAATTTGATATGCATATTCGATAACACTGGATACTTCGTTTTATACACCATATGAAATTTCGGGTGGATGCCTTTCCAATTGCATCTTAATACATTGTGTATCGCCGAAATTACGTTTGGAACTGAAATTGTTGGAATTACAATTATTATATTATTATAACTTTTATATTATTTATTATTATTAATTATTATTATTATTATTATTGTTGAATATTATTATTATTGTATATTTTATTGATATTATTATATTGTTGAGCTATTATTATTATATTATTGTGATATTATATTATTATTATTATTATTATTATTATTATATACTTGGTACCTCAAGACTAAACTCTTATTCAATAGAATAATACATTATTACAGGTAATGACAATTAATTGCCCATAAATATAAACATTGTTACTTTATAAATAATTCCACGTAAGCCTGCAACCGCTACGGGCTAATCTAAATGGTTATAATAATGTGTCTTTTAGCGTGATTCCTTATTTCATTCTTTAGCATATTTTTTCTTCTTCCTTTTTCTAATCAGCTAACGACACAACGGTTTCAAACAATGACTAAGCAGAGTTAAAATAAAGAGTTTCGAACGTTTTTGAATCGCTTACAAATCATTACAGCACAAGACTAGCGACATTCACATTCTGAAATTAATCGTCGGTAATTAAACAATTTTTTAAACTTCTTCTATTACGTCATTATTCTAACAAATAAGTCTTCTCAAGTTTTTTTACAAAGCGAATAAAAATTACGAATCCTAGGATGCCGACGCTCCAAAATTGTCCAGGCTTCTCTTTGCGCAGCGCAGCTCGCGGCGAAACGTTGGGCTTAATGCAACATTACAACCTCCGAAGCACTCTTATTTCCACGAAGCTGGAAAGATGGATGGGAGGGACCGGTATTTCTGAGCAACTCGTGCTTTGCCCCCCGGAGACCACGCCCACGCCTGCCCCACTCCCCCCCATTCCCCACGTGCGCACCCGCGACGCCGCCTCCGGCCCCCCCTCCCGCTCCCTCCGGACCTGCACCGCCGCGCCGCTGCCGGTCGCTGTTTTTCGTAGCCGTTACCGGCCGCGGCGGATGCGGTGGATGGCCACTGCCGCCGCCACCGCCGACGGCCGCCGCTTCCCGCTGCTAGTACGCCCTCACCAATTGAAAGCCCGCGAACTGTGCAACTATATGTATTTCTTTAAAAGTAATACAGCGAATTCATGATAAATGACTTCTATGGAAACAGGATTCACCGAATAAATCAATTACAATCTGAAAAATGTACTGCTATATCAGTTAACTACTTCTAGGCTGTCGGACTGTACTGTTATTATATATTATTATTATTATTATTATATATATTATTATTATTATTATTATTTAGTAATTATTATTATTAGTATTAGTATAGTATATTATATTATTAGTATTAGTATTATTATTTGTTATTATTATTATTATATTTTTATGAACTCTACGAGGTAGACTCATTTTGCTAAAAAGCCTTCCCTGAAAACTATGCATTAGAGTTATGGATCCATGGTAAGGCAAAAGGTTTTTGCGTGTCCTTGGCGTTCCATAGTTTGTCCCTCCACGCGCCTCATCCAACCGGCATGCCGGACTTCGCTTCCGCCCTCGCCCCTTCGCTCCCCCACGACTGCGCACTTCAGCAGCGACATCTCTACTGAATAAAGGGGCAGCCCTCATGAAATGTACCGAAAAATGGCCTATGAACTTGAAAAACACATTACATACAGAAAAACAGCGTTGAGAATTGTATCACTTGATGATTTTAATTTAAATTATCGTGAAAAGTGGATTTAAAATATTTAAGAATTCTTCACTAAACACCAACATTTTATTGGTTGAAATGCAGCGACCTAAAAAAATTGTTTTCGTTTCCACACCATACTGATTGATTTACTTGCAGACTAAAACGTGCAAGAATAAGCACACCTTAGGCTGCCTAGAACCGGAATTGAATACGGTTTCCACTAAACCGCAATATTGTGCGAGAAGTTTTTCTTTATTCTGATGATACGATCAAGAAGAAATGACTAAACACAAAAATATTTGGTAGTTTGAGGCAGAATCTCAGAGATTATAATGTTAATGCATAAGGGTATAAAATGTTGCTCACTGCCACTTGTCAATTACGCATTACTCTTAGTATAATTCAACTTACGAACTGACCATAATCATACAATAAATTAGAAATTCTAATACTAAACAATTGATGTAAAAGTCACGTACTTAAACAATCCAACTTCAACTCATTTGTTTTCAATTCAATACAAGTATTTTGGTGAACACGCATTTAATGCAAAATATTTCACAATTATTTTCTTTAGTTATTATAGTCGCATTGACATGTGGTCATTAGCGACTACTTTAAAATACACTTAACAATATTAATACAGTATAGTACAGTACATATAATATGTGGAGCGCAGACATTATTTGTTTATTTTTTTGTACAATATTAGTTTCCAGCATTCTATACTAGTGTCCTTTTACAATTAGATTTTTTATAATATTGCAATCTTTACAGAATTTTAATAATTTTATAAATAATTTTAATATTAATTATTTGGAAATAAAGCGAACATTTAACACCATAAACTAAATTAATTTTATTAAACGTGTAATAAATTTAGGGATGCCTAGATCTAGATTGCCATACATAGTAGACGAACAAATTGTAGTCGTTCTGTCACTCACTTGACTTCATTCCAAAACAATTTTTTCCTACTCGCATACTTCGCGTGTTCACTCACACAATCACGGGAGACCGCACGCCAGCGCACGAGACGCCGTTTTACACCCCTACTCCTCTTCAGCATCACCACCGCGCGCGCGACAGCGCAGTCTTTCAGCCCCACTCTGTCCTCCCGCCCCCGCCCCCGCCCACGCGCCGCCTCGCTCTCGAAGCGGCGGCGCCCCCCCCCCCTCAGCTGATGAAATCGCGGGCAACGCGCGCGCGGAGAGGCTGAACGCGGCCCGAGCGAAAGTTTTATTTCGTCCCGATTTCGCTCCGTCCGCAGACGACATTCCGCCATCTCCTCGCTTCATAAAAATCATATGAGCGAAGACGGAATAATAAATAAAATCTTGAAACTTCTGCCGCGCTCAAGACGTAAAATGTAACGAGTTGCCGAAAGTACTTGAAAAGGGAAACTGTATCAACGTGTATTATTTAGTTAACGACGAAAAATAATGCATTAAATTCCGTTATTACATAAAATGAAATATGATAAGACAACGTTTATAAAAAAAAAAAAACAAAGCTGTTTTCTCGTTTCAGATTACGCAATATAATGTTTGAAATTAAAAATTTAACTTCAGAAACAATTTTACGACAGATAAAAATATTCATATGAGAAAAACAGGAAATCCAGGAACGGTAAAAATACAACAGGATGTAGAGTCCTTTGTCCGTTAGTTTTAAATGCACGGCCACATCTAATAATCGCACCTAAACACATTCGCAACAAAATTGGATCAAAGAGAAGCATTCAGGTCGTTTTATTTTCACCAAATTTCCACTTCATTTAAAATTCAAAAGTCTCAATGCAATCACACGGACAAGTCACAAAACGGCAAGCTAATTTCAGATTTCTTTTGCAATGACTGAAAAATGAGTCGATTCTATTAAAACGCTCGTATGATGTTAAATAATAATCTATTAAACGCACTAACAACACAAACACACAAAATAAACGCACGATAATATTCATAAAAACTCAAATGTAAATGTAAGCATAGGCTGCAGAAAGGCAAAAATGAAAAATGCAGCAGTAATAATGAACTTTCAACCTTTTCATATAAAACATCTATTGTCTTCAACACGAATGAAATAAACTACGTCAAAAACTGTACGTCATTTCCTGAAAGAAGAACTGTATTTGAAAAATGCATGGGGTGCAATGAATTGAATATGTCGGTAATTGCATTGTTCGGTACGAAAACAAGGTCACGCGACGAAAAGCATGGAAAGCAAGGCGCTGCACCAATATCAATATAGTTTTTGATATGTCCATCGATTGTTTTGCTCGCCTATTCAAATCGACGGAGAACAGGGCGTCCTACACAAACGATACCAATTCCCAAGCTCTTATCTCATCTTCACTGCCGTATCAGAGCTCGCCCTTTGCGTGTTACCGAACACTTTCTTTTTCCATCAACGTTGATCGTGCCATACTAAACGGTCACGAGCAGCCGACTTCGTTGACGAACTAAGAAAAATAGTACACTTCAGTTATCTACAGAGACATTAATTCCAAGGGCAACGAGTTCAACTAAATTAAATCAGCAATGACACAACTATATTCAGAGTTCTTTGCATTAGAATATGTGTACATTTGATAGCAAACTAAAATATTTCATGAAATATAAGAAAGAGAGTTAGAATGTCGTCGTGCCGCAAGGCCCAAGAAATGCTGAGAGAAGAATGTTAAATTTACTTCAATAAATATTATATTAAATTGTAATTTTAATTATTTTGGATTTCTGAAAATCCTTGATATCCAATGATGGGTATCATAATGGATAAAGCCTGGTATAATGTCTACACTCCTATGGTATATAATTACACCGAATAACATAATATCATAGAATGGAATACGGAAATCGCTAGTTCCTCGCAAACTCGAATGTCAAGAGGAAAGGAAACATTCGAGTAATCAGTAGGGTTAGGATTTATATGTACCTAAATATGTCCACACATTCCGGTTAAAAATGTTGAAAATACAGATGAAAATATGAACTAAAAATTGAATAAACTGATGAAAATGTACATTCCATACGTACAAATTGCATTAATAGAACTACCATTTAACGTATTTTTAATATTAGCCACAGAGCAATATTTAATCTTATCTTGTGCAAAAACAGACCAGACATTTTTATGTTGCTGAGAGTAATGTCCTCAATCTTTTTTTGACAATTGAGAATTTACCAAGCAATGGCTTACAAAGCACTCTACTAAATGTTCAAATATCAAATAACACTATTTTTTCTCTTAATCTCTCTACGAACTTTGTGCAGTTAAATCCATATCTCTTTCTAAACCAATTAAAAATGCAGTAAATGTTAAGAATTATCTTCCAAGAATATTTTTGAAAGAACACAACTTTAGGCATTTCGCAAATAAAATGTTGGAATATGTTCCGATATGTGATCAAAAAATACTTTACATATGATGAATATAACATGGCACGAATACGAATTATAAAATATTTTCAAAGCACTTCAAAAATCCTAAATTAGTAAAAGTTTGAATGCAACCAATAAACAAATAAAGATGTAATTTATTTACAAATCCTTACTCTATCAGGGACGTGGGAGGTATTTCTATGATAAATATGTAAAGCACGCTTTACTATTTTTTTATCATAAAGTTTCGTACCATATAATTTTGTGTTTGAAATCTAAATGTTAAATGTACATACTTTCATTGTGCATACTTCTTAATTGATAAATGAGACAAAGTATGTTGCTCACTTCCGCGGAGCTTTCCCATTCAGACCCAGCATACTCAGCACTTCCGGTATATGGCATCGGTTTGTTCATATATGAACATGTTTTATCTAGGGCTATAAAGAGCTGGTTTAAGTCGACCGGAAACATGAACGGTCACGAAAAGTACAATAGCCAATAAATAACAGATAAATATCAGTGATGTACATTATTATACAGAGAAAATTGTAATTTAAACGACAATTATATTTATCCTTTCATCGTTCGTATTTTAAACTGTTCACACTAAACGTACACTTTTCATACCAATCCATCACTCTCATGGAGACCTCAGAAAACGATGTCCTATCTGCCCCACCAGTTATCGATTACTTGCGGACTGTTCTAAGAAAAGGTTTAGCTGTATATTCGCCGTCAACGACGGCGCGGGTCTGTCTGCTTTGTACTCGTATCGGACTCGCGCTCACACTCGACCGCAGTCAGATAAGCGAGGTGCAACAAGATTCGAACCGTCGCATGACACAAATACGCCCTGAGCGTTCAATGCCTAAGCGATCTCGGCTGAATCAACATCCAGCATTCAGAAATTTCAGAACTTTGCTTACGCTATCCGTCGTTGTCGGGGATTAATATTAACAAGGCGGAGATATTTGAGCCCATTGTAATTCCATTAAAATAAAATGAAAGTTACATTGTGGTGGGTTGTAGCTAAACGATTAAAAATATTACATCGGCACGTTGCTAACCTAGGTTCTAGCTTCTCAGAAGAATATAGCAGGTGGAAAAAAGACCGGCCGAAGGTCATGCCCTGGGGGCAGGCCTGTGGAATTGGTGATACCAGACTTTCTTATCAGAAGTCCCGGATCGCTTTCATATTTCAGACCCTCTTCGATAGCAAACTTTTGATCGTGACTTAGCGGCGGATGCTCGCGAATTTGACACCATCTCAAGCCGCATCCGATCTGGGCGGGCTGGAAGTTCAGTAATTGGAAACGCTTTCGCACCCAACGATAACGCAGCGCTGACAACGTAGCCACGCCACAAGGAAACGTCCACAACTGCAGTTTAGAAATTCTATCTCCAGTGCGAAGTAAAAGAGTCCAACAAATGTCGGATGGCACGTTCAGCCATTAGTCAATATTCATACGATTGAAGGTTCTTTTTCAATTATATACCACTTGTCGAAGTAAATTGTAACGACTAATGTACTCGAGGAAAGTGAAGGGGGGAAAAATCGAAAGTGGTTCGATATATTGACAGTCAATTAATCGTAGTAATGTTTGAACGGGTATTGTATATTCCATAGTAATAATTGTAATGTTGCCTTCTTTTATCTTCAGGACTCGTTGCAAGACACATGGTCGATTAAGACGATCAAAACGATTAATCGCGAATGGGTTCACACGGTTACGAATCGGGCACGAAGTGGATCTTCAAATTTCTTTAATAAATGTACATCAGAGTTTCAGTCAAATGCCTATTGGACTGTTTTGGTGCAGTCACCCGAAACTAATTATTACATCTACCGTCACTTTACGATACTTTCATAGTCTCAAAAATACCTACGTCACCTAGAGTTCGGCGTACAATTAGAGCCCAAAATCAGTAATCCGATTTGCGATTTTTTAATTACCTTCCATATTTAAAAGCTTGTGAGAGAGGCGAAAGATCTCAAGCTCACAGAATTCCCTTACCTTTGGATGATCACAAGTAGTTTCAGCGCTTCTAACCTGCTTCGAAGAAAAATTATCGAGTTGGACATTTATGCTCAGCACGAAGAGAGCAACAAAAAATCCAATCATCCATTCCACAATTTTACTTGTCTTTTTCGACTGCAAGTGAGTTTTATTTTGAATGAGTTATTTACGTTTCGGGGTACCGAAAATTAAAATCAATAAACCGCTCTTATCCGGATGGATACGGGAATTGTTTTTTTTCAACGGACGGGCAAGCCATTTTTTGCCAAGCCTTGATCCAAACAAGTAAGCAAGCACTGTTTTCAGTAAACATCGTCAATATGTAATAAGTGTGGGAACACTTTAAATCGCACATACCTTGCATGAATAACGATACACCGTGTTTTTCATTGTTTCCACGTTTCGCAAACCAAACACTTTCATTTAAATAATAGTGCCAACAACGCAAATTACGAAAACGTATTCTGAGCAGTTATTTTGATCTCAATTTATACTATTTTTAAAACGGTAACTATTTACATATTTTAGAAACTTAGTTCACGCTCGTAAAATGGGAGGTTGTAGAGTCTAATAATCTGAAGTTAGCAATAGCAAACCTTATGACGCGGCGTAGTGGGCAGTAGTCACCCCAAGTTCTTGTAGCGACGGTGCTGCTCCTACGAGTACTACTTGTATTACTGCCACGACGACGAGGACAAGACTCAGGGCGGCAGTTCATGAATATAAATTGTCGGCGATTTAACCTCAGCCGTGAAGACCTTCGTCCGAGCCGAATTACCGCAAGCAGAGAACGGCGCGGCGCCTCTCCGACGGTAGAGTCCCTAGACACAGAGAGTAGCGCATTCCATTGTTCCACCAATCCCGCCATTTTATATCCAGTCGTCACGAGAATTGGAACTGTGTGGTATTCTCTTAGTTGACAACCATGAATCTATACCAAACCAACACTAATATTGCTGAACATCTCCTTAAAGTCACCAAATGTTAGAATTTACCTTCAGCTCCTGAATACTGCCTGGCGGACCTAACCGGTGAAAGGATATTAAAGAGCGACGGTTGCGCTACTCTATCTAGAGACTGTATCCGGCGGCGCGCGCTAACACGCTCTCACACGCTCTCACAAGGAACTCCACTCCGCTTGCACTGGACGCACGCGTCGATGGGATGATAAAATCGATTTTATTGGATGGCGGACGTGTGTATATACTATTAATCTATGTAAAACAAATAGCAGTACATACATAGTTCCGTCAAATATAAAATGTGCGTATTTGTAAACAAAAAATTCTGAAAAATACAATCTACAGTTATTGCGAAATTCGTATTGTTCGTTTATAGTAAAAAATTAGTAATTACGAAAAATAGGGAAAATTGGAAAAAGGTCGTTTTTGTATCAATCTAAAAACTTTCATCGATTTTTATGCCAATTATTAGGTCGACCAAGTGCGTTTTAAAAAAAAAAATTATGTTATTTTTATATACTTCCCTACAACATTTACATACAATTCTTTAATTCAGTAAGCTTGATACGACCACTTCATTCGCCTAATTCAGGTCCGCCAGCATTTCATTGCAAATGAAGTTTCACCGTCAGCGAGTGTGCAGTGGAGTTTGCACGACTCGGGCCGTTGGGAGGCGCGGGCTGCCTCGGACGCGCTTCGGCACTCGCCAGCTCCCTCGGCGCTCGGGCGGGGGCGCGCGCCAAAAACACGAAATAAGCAATCTCTCCAAACAGTCAATGCGCCGGGACGGCGCGGGGCGGGGCGGGCGGCGGGCGGGGCGGGCGGGCGAAGCGGTGGCGTGCGGGGAGGGGCGGCGTGCGGGGCGGGGCGGCGAGGGGCGGGGCGGGAGCGGGGGCGGGCGAGCGGGGCGGGGGAACGGAGGAAGAGCGGGGGCGGCGGCGGAAGCGGCCAGGGGCTGAAGTAAGGTGGCGGGAGACCAGATGGAGTTCATTTAAAATGGTGCAATCCTTTTGGCCTTCATCTAGAAAGGGTTTGTTTCTTTGAATCTCTTTTCGTCTCTTGATAGAATAAAAGTAGGGAATACTGTTAAAAACCATTTACTTCCGTCAGTTGTGTGTTATTTTTAGGCCTAGGGGCATTCACCTCATTTTTGAGTGTCAGCGAATGTCCGCGCAGCTTAGACATTCTCTGATTTATAACAAGATTTATGTGGTGCCTAACTGTGATCGTGTGCATGCGACTGCTAATGATCTAATCTGAATTCGGCTAATTAGCCAATTAATGTTCACATCGTCCAAAATAGGGTGAATGAAGTCAGAAGTAGGATATGTTTCATACATACATACACACACACACACACACACACACACACACAATGAATTAAAAGCACAATCGTTCTAAATGAGAATAATAAAAAATACATTTTATATTCTCGAGGACGCACAAGTTTCACAAAACAATTATTCATGATTCCATTCTTTCAGGCTTTAGAAATTTCTACTTTTGTTTTTGCATAAGTTGGATCCTGATTCTAAAGGGGGAGATAATTACAAACTTCTCGTGAAGTCTGGCACTGAGATAATCGCAAGGTTGCCGGGAGGTCCCCGCGGGGAGCACAGGAGTGTGATCGTAAGAGAACAGGGAAAGAATATACTACAGCTCTCCAGTGAATAATACGGAAGGAGAAGGTAGACGTTTTCAAGAACTCCACACTTTTATCTTGTTCGAAAGTACAGATAAGGAGAGTCCCGTCTCATCGAGAGCTCTTCTGAATGATGTCAACATATCTGATGAATCTGCAATTTTCAATTACTTTCTCGCTGATTATTATTAAAAATATATTTTAATTACATTACATAACTTATGAAATTGGATGGTTGTTTTGCACCAAATAAGTTTTCATTTAGAAATAGTGGAAAACAGCAAAAACAAGATGTAATTCAAAAGGTAAGGCCAAGAAAGTACAGTGATGATGGAAACTGAAACGAGTGAGGGACGAAGCACAGTTGTGGTACGTTGGCGAGGGCAGGGAAAAGGAGTGAATATATGACGATATCTTGCCACGGTTGAAAACAAATTACCCCAAGGTCAACTATAGCACGAACGAACGAACGAACGAACGAACGAACGAACGAACGAACGAACGAACGAACGAACGAACGAAATCCAGAGTTTCAATAAATTTGTTAAAAAAATATAAATAACATCCAACAACCATATTTATTAAATAATAATTGATACTTTATTCTCATGTATTACGAAACAATAAGTACATTACCTATTTAGCACACGTTCTTTTAATTGAATTAGGCGACAGTATCCAATGGCGTACCGTAGTAATTGCAGAGACGTGTTGCATTCACTTCTATTGCGACAGGAGGCGTCGCGGCGGCGGCGGCGGCGGCAGCGAAGATAGTAAGAAACTACAACGCGATCGCGCGCGACAAGTGAAACAGCGGCTCAAGGTCGAGCGTTCGGGAGGGAGCTAGCAAGGTGTCGAAGGCGCTGGGACAATACGAGCTGCAAGCTGATGACGGCCAACACGCGACGAAGGTGAAGGTGGACAACGTGGAGAAGCCTCATGAATATGTAAAGCGGAGGACGCAGAGCAGCGGCAACAAGAAATTGAAGAGGCAAAAGAGAAGTCACAATACGACGATTGAAGCGGCGAGTAGAAGCCGCTGAAAAGAATTAGAGGAACCGGAAGACGAAGATGAAGAAAATGGCAATGATGATTAGAGAGGGCGGTTAGATGATTTGTCTCTGAAAACGAAAAGGGGTAACATTAAGAGGATAAACAAAGAGAATAAGGAAACGGACGATAAAGGTGAAAAAGTTTAATATATTAAGAAGTGAATGGTAAAGAGATCTTATAGTGTGAAAAAGGAAGAGTAGGAGAAAGAAGCAGGGTTGGTATTTCGTATGGTTTGCACGGTTTATTCGCGCAGACGTCTGGCCCGGCACTCGCCGCTTCACGCGAAAATGTTGGCGGAAATGAGCGTATCCTGAAAACGGCGCAGCGGGGCGAGAGGGCAATCAATGGGGCGGGGCGGGGTTGCGACCCCCCCCCACACACACACACACACACTGAAGCTGCACCGGCTCCCGTCCACGTCCCGCGCAACCCGGCAATTCGTTTATAAAACGGATAAATGTTTGCGCGGTAAATATTCCTTGCGATATCACTTTCAATGCACGTCTCTGCTTTCAGACTTACCTCGCTGACTCCGGCACACTCCCGTTTGTGCTCCCTTTCTCCCTATCTAGCAACACCTTCAATGCTTTATACTTCGCTTCTCTTTCCCCCTCTCTGTGACTCATCTTCTCCGTGTCAGAACTTCTTACTCTCTTTTTGTTTTTCTTCTTTTTTTCCTGCTTCAAGCGCTCTTCACTATTTGCCACAACAATTTCTCAGCACTTTTCATCCTTACCTCTATTTTACGGAGCAGCCGATCAGATCGTTGTTCAGAATGCCTCTCAATCATGTTTACAGCGTAGGCGTATAATGTAATCAAAACATCAAATTGGTATTTCCCGCCTTCCCCTCAGACATTTAACAGCATTCTTCAAAAAATTACAAAATATATTTTACATCCTCACTACGAAATAAATAATTTAAAACCACTGTACTGCCTTGAATTTACTTTCACATTCGAGCAGAACAATTGTAATAATAATAATAATAATAATTATTATTATTATTATTATTATTATTATTATTATTATTATATTGGTTTCAAAATGTGATAACTTCTGATTAACATTTACTGAATCCGATTAAATACCATTACCTTCCAAGTTTTCCTTTAGCACACCATCTGCTTACTCACAGTCCATCACTCTCGCAATACCTTCTCTGTCAGCCGACCTCAAAAGATCATGATAATTAGACTTACATCGTGAAGTGGGAGAGAGCGAGGGGAAGAGAGAAACAGACATGAAATAACCCGGCAAACGGAATCCCTAAGCCGAAGAGGTGTCTGTGAATGACAGCGCAGCGCCGTGCCAGCATTGGTTTCCAACCGACGAGAAACGGAGCCGACGTCAGTACGCCACGACGATCATCTCAAACAGAATACACAATTCCATTTGCGTTAATGATACATCGCAGCGCCAAGTTATGCGCACATGTTGTTCTCGACTGCCCTCTCACACTATCGATACCATCGCTTGAGTCCACTCGTTGTGTGCTGGCGAAGGAATTTTGTTCCAAGAACTTGCCGATCCAGCAGAGATGAAAAGATGCGAGTGGATGCGCGTCCAAGCCATTACATTTCGCGAGTTCTTTCCTTTTATTCCCCCTCACCAGCCACCATCATCTTCTACATTGAAACGTGTATTTTTTATTGGCGGTATGTTCCAAACTCCAAGCCAAGCGAGCAAGTATCCTCTATTATCTCTTTCCTTCCTAAAAACCTTTCGGTCTTCTTGACTCTCTTTCTTTCTTCTCTCGCTCTCTTCCCCCCTCTCTCTCTCGCTCTCTCCCCCCTCTCTCTCTCTCCTCTCTCCCCCCTCTCTCTCTCTCGCTTCTCCCCCCTCTCTCTCTCTCTCGCTCTCTCCCCTCTCTCTCTCGCTCTCTCCCCCTCTCTCTCTCGCTCTCTCCCCCTCTCTCTCTCGCTCTCTCCCCCCCTCTCTCTCCCTCTCTCCCCCCTCTCTCTCTCGCTCTCTTCCCCCCTCTCTCACTCTCTCCCCCCTCTCTCTCACTCTCTCCCCCCTCTGCTTCGCTCTCTCCCCCTCGCTCTCTCTCCTCTCTCCTCGCTCCTCTCCCCTCTCTCTCTCGCTCTATCCCCTCTCTCTCTCGCTCTATCCCCTCTTCTCCCGCTCCCCCTCTCACGCCGTCTCTCTCGCCCGCGTTGCGACGGTTTTATTGGCGACCGGGAGCGCGGTTGTGAGTGTGCCCGCCATGCGCGCCGACGGACAGAACCAACAATCCAGAGCGCAGCGCGCGAGCGAAAGAAATGGGGGAAGTGCGAGTCTCGCGTTGCCCTCCATTATTCGAACGCAGCGAGCGGGGGGAGGGGGGGGGCAGGCGCCGTTCTTGTGTTTCGTTAGCGAACCACTAGCACGTATGTGTATGCCGATGGCGGGTGATTACCCTGCGCACACGATTTTCGTTGCTGTAAGAGCCCCAAATAAAAAACAAAAATGGGAAATTAATGATACATTACATACTTAAACTGGGTTTCAACAAGACAAACTGCATTCAAGTTCAATTACGATCGAAAAATTATATGCACAGATATAAATAAAAATTAAAAACTATTTTTTTTAAAAACTTGGTAATTCAAAACTACAAACCCATAATCAGAGTAGTCAACGCGCTCTTTCAATTTTTGCATTACCAGTAGGCTTCAAAATAGTTACCTCGAAAGCCTCCATTTTAAAAAATTCTGTTTACATAATATAATAATAATAATAATAATAATAATAATAATAATAATAATAATTTCATACTTCTTACGAGAAGTATCAGGCAGAAGAAGAAACGAGCAACTTCTGCTCAAGACAGAATTGAAGGGGAAAAAACGCCTACCATATTGCCTGGGGTATTGAATTTTCAGAATTAGCTTATTCATTTTTGTTATTATTAGTGCTGCAATATTTATTCAATTGGAAAAATTAATGTGAAGTTAGCTTGCGCAGGAAACTTCGAGCAAAGCAAACAACGTCGCCCGTTGGGAGTCTCATCCGCAACGTTGCGCGGACGGGCGGACGCAACGGCGCGAAGCCGCCGCGGAGGGGGAGGGGGAGGCAGCCGCGGCTCGTGACGACCGCACGACGCCGACTCGGCTCCGAGTTAGGCCGAGGCCGCCGAAGCTCCTCCTCTCCCCCACACTGGGTCACCCCTTCGGTTCTGCGTCCGTGACGCGCCAGCCCGCCCGCCGCCCGCCCGCCGCCCGCCGCCGCCGGCTTCGGCATCCCGCGTGACCCACGCACAGCCGCTGGAGTGCTTTGCCAGAGGAAACGTAAATCAGTTCACTCTGAATCATGTAGTCCCGGGTTTTGGTAGGGCGGAGAGCAGGCCCTATGCCTTGAGCCTCGCCATTTAATAAAGACATTATTATATATATTATTATTATTATTATTAAATTATTATTTATTATTATTGAATAACGCTATTAGCTCACCACCGCGCGAAGCTCGGTCGTCTGTCAATTGTTTTATTAGGCAACCTGTTCGACGCTTATGCGTTACACGCGTTCGCATTGCAACAACCCCCACAATTGCCAAGCAACAGTAACATCCATTTACTTATTTACTTATTTATTTATGTCAAAAACGTGACGTGACGTATGTGACGTGCTACGGGGAGAAGTTAAATCGAAGTTACATTTAGTTAAATTTAGTTACTTACATTTAGTTAAACTGAATTTAATATTAGTTGAGACACCAGGAAGATGCAAGGGGAGAGTAAGAATGAAAATAAGAAGAGATAATAAGAAGAGTTTTTTTTTTACGTTAGCCTTTTGCCTGCGCTCTGCATTCTCTGAACGAATAAAGCTTTCTGTAAAATCTTATTTTTCGCTTATGGAAGGTCCAGTAAACATGGGGCCCACACAGCTAGTTTAATGCTATAAATAGGGAAAATGGTGAAACTGGAGAAGAGCTGCATCCTTTTTTTCGTGAAACTCTTTAGGTGTTTACATTTTGCTGTTTGTTAAACTTAATTTCAAAAATGAAAGTAAGTTACGCTTTTTCTGTTGTTTTTTTCTTTCTTTCACTTAATTAGCTTAATCTATGCTCTACTTCTAGCCAGATTTCTGTCAACGAAAATGCGTCAAGGCAGAAAGAGGCAGGTTTTTTTAAAAAATTTTTTACGAAATTTGGAATCTCGATACCAACTAGAATTTCTAAATATTTAGAAATTCTTGGGCACTTTTCGCCTTCCTTACACATTTGATATTAGGCTTGAGTGTCATTACATTGATATATTCAATTTTTTGAAACTAGAATTTTTCTTGATGGTTGATTATTGTTATGAAAATTGATGTTTTGAGATTACACAATGCATCGCGTAGCTTGGTTACGAACTAAGGACGTATATTTTATTGGACACTGTACACAATAATAATTTACGGCAATTTTCTACTTTTAAACGTCTACGTATCCAAACTCCAGCATTTTTCACCAGGGATTTGATCAGCGATTTCTGTAATACAATATAACGCAAACTTCAATTTTTTGCGAAGGACATGCGAAACCAATAAGAGATCATGCTAATTCAATATTTGTATTTTAAACTTCTCAAAAATTATTTCAATTATTGTTTGTTTTTCATCCTATCATATCATTAGAATCGCCAATACGTTTTAATACGTTAATGGCAAGAGTTCTGACACTGTTTATTACGGGTGGCTATGGTACGGTATTGTATTTCGTTATTAGAGGGAATATATTTCGTAAGAGAACAAAACTGTGATAATCTAAAGATAATGAGCATCCATAATGAACGCAATTCAACAATAATCTTTATTTATCCAATTCTAAAAATCGATAATACGTTTTACAGCGTTTCCACTGCTCTCCCAGTAGCCAAATGATACAGAACGCACTGATAAGCTCATTTAACATTGACGAAATTAATCAGCTCATGAAGGATACTTCACGAACTGTTTGACGTACATTAGATCACAAAAATTTGGGAAAATCTTTCTTTTTTTAAGAATCTTCAAACATTATTTTCTTACATCACTCAACACGAGAAAATTTAGAATTACCATAATAATAGCTTTTTCATTATTTTCTTAAAATCTTCACTTCGTCGGTGAATAGACAGATTCTGTAACTCTCCTCTACAGAGTGATGTGTTACTCTTCAAGAGGAATCACTAACTCAAATCAAATAATAAACAATTATCATGGGTAGCAGAGGCAACATTGATTGTTACTAAAGTTGCCTTAACTTCGAAAAAAAAAAAACACATTGTGACCAATTTTCTGATAACACACAAAACTACTCTGTATCCCTAACACAATTTCAAGGCAGAAAATACCAAACCACCAACAACGCGTGAATCGTGAACAAACGTTCGACTAACTGGGTCATTCCAACATCACTTTCTCACACAAATACGCACAGTTGGTTTCTCGCCGATCTAGCAGAAACGATCACTCAGAATAACTAGAAGCAGAATCCCAGAACCCTGCCCCGCCGCCGGCAGAACGGGGCGAGCGCGATGCCACTTCAACAATAGCCAGTCGATGAGGTTCCAATTGTAGCCGCGGCGCGCGCTAGCGTACCTCCGCGGCGTCGACAATCGCGAAGCGCAGCAAGGACGACGAGTGTCCGTGGCGGCGTGGGACGGGCGCGCTACCTATAAGCGATTTCGTGTTAGCGGAAGTATCGCCGATTCACAAAAGATAAAGCGCCCCGCTGAAGCCCAGAGCTTTCCGCTTTGTTGAGACAACCCCCGCTGAGCTAATGAACCGACAGCAAATCACAAAGCTCCGGGCAATTAGTAGGAGTCTTTGGCCGTACGCTTCGCGTCTGTTTCAAGCAGACAACAATCAGGTCGCTCCTAACGTACTGCTACTGGCGTTCACAAACGCCTTTTCATACGAGGCCCTTATCGTGTCGGGGGGCGGGCAGCTCGTGTCGAGCACAGGTGATCATGCTGTGACCGCGCACAATTGCGGCGAAATAAAACTCGTCACGAGATGGCTGAACGAGCGGCACGTCGCTGGGGGGCGGAGCTAGCATCGCGGAGAACACATTATCAAATTTGTTTACTCTGAGAGCGCACATGTAACTTACGCCGCGTTGATTTTATGCCAAGCTACTACTGAGTGTATCAGCCGACAACACAAGAATGCAGACGCTCATAAACTGATAGTGTTCGTCGTCAGAGTTGTAGTAGAAGTCATGAAAGTGAAACTCCAGCAAGAGGAAGTTTCATTTCTGTGATGAAGCAATGGGAGACCGCAAGTACACACATTGCAGTAATGAGGCTGCTCCAGATGGATATTTTACCAGCTTCCGAAATGCTTCAAATGCCTGGAGGTTTCGGGTTTACTTCCTATCATTGGAATAACTGAAATACTAGCTAACATATTTTCAATTATTGTAAGAGCACGTTGTTCCTAAATTCTAAGAGTAAGTTTATTAAATTGCATCGAATAAGACAGGTTGAAAATGTACATGTAAAACATAAAAATCGTTTCAATCATTGATAAAGCTGTTAACTGCGAAAGGCTCCTCCTAGCTTCCCGTAGAGAAAAATTCCAAAAATGAAAATACAACCCTACATTTATTTTAACATGTATGACACCTATCACTAACATTCTAATTAATTATCGGCATTATATGAATACTTTTGTCTTTCTTCTGAAAACAAAAAAGAAAAAAAAGAAAAGAAAAAAAAGCAACCTTAAATTCACTTGGGACCAGCCAAATTTCAATGCTTACAAAAAGTATACGAGCACAACTCAGACCATCAAACATTTAGAAACCCCCAACTGAAAGTGGATTAACGAACTCCGTTGCTCCGGTTTGAAGCGGAAGAAAAATGGCCATCTCTATGCGGTCCTAGCGTCGTCGGTCGCGGGTCAGGGCTACTGTTCCCGCCACTTAATAAAAGTTTTGCCCCTCGCGTTACGTCACTCTCGCCCGCTTCCACATCTTTCATGGCGCCCCGCGAACTCTAGTGTGTTGCTGTGAGCGCAGCACGAGGGGAGGGGGAGGAACGAGAGCTTGACTTCTGGGCTCGGCGCGCCGCCCCCACTCCGCGGACGAACAGGGGAGAGAGAGGGGGGGGACTGGTCCGCCCTCCCTCCTCGTGAGCCGAAATCCCCGCGCGGCGACGAAAAATCGATGGAAATTAAAACTAAGGGAGGAAACCGACAACATGCGAAATGTAATGATATAACAAGCGCTGTATGATGCTTGTCCAAGGCCTTGTGCTTATCTACGTGTCGATAAGTACGTTCGGGAAATTAGTTCTGGATGAGCTTTTACTTCGAAACACTAATCAGCAAACGTTCAGTATGATGAACACATGTGAAAAACTATTCAATTCAGATACTTCCTCGTGAATTATCTTCATCCTAATTTACAAATCCTAGTATTTATTGCTGCTATTAATGCGTACAAAGTGCAGGTGATTGTATCGAAACAGTTTTCAGCCTATCTTCCCAGAGACTCACGTGTATTTAATACATTTTTCCTATTTTCGTGTTTCAGATGCAAACATTCTGGTTTAAATTCATCGGAAATTTTATCTTAGTAATGCATTTTATTTCAGTAATGACTTGGGTCTCTAATGAACTTTATCCGGCTAGCAATAATGTTTTCTTTTATCTAAAATATAACTATTTTTGTGTATAATCTAACATTATATATTATTTATTATTATAATGATTATTATAATCATCACCATTATTATTATTATTATTATTATTATTATTATTATTATTATTATTATTATTATTATTATTACGTAACACAATTGTGTTTTCAAAACAATCGTGACGCAATGCGCGACGCAGCCGCAGCCGCCTATCTCCAAAAGAATGTCAGAAAAATGTGGCAGGCTTCACGAGCCTACGAAAACCCCACGGGTGCTGCTGAGCCCGACGGCTCTTCGCTATGGGGGGCGGCGGGAAGGGCGTAGGTAGACGGCCGGAGCCGACGGCGGCAGGGAGGGCGGGGCGAAAAACCGGCCACCGGAAAGAGGGGGAGGGGGCGTCCCATCCTTGAATATACGGGCTCCGACGGCGCAGGAGTGTTGGTCGCGCTCCGGAGAATATTCTAATCCCCCTTCGCAGATTTTACTCCTTCCACTTTATTACAATTTCATTTTTTTTAAATTTTGTTATTTATATTTTTCATTTTGATTGCGTCATTTGTTTTTTCATTGCTTTTTTTTTATATTTATATTTCATCGTGAATGTTTTTCATTTTTATTTTCTTCAGGTTATTTCAATTTCGTACTGCTGGTTTCTTTCCTCACAATATTATTATTATTACAGATAATTTTCTTACAGTGCACACAATAATATACTTCCGTAATCAAGATTTATTTCCGTTAATTCCATGGATTGTTTCCGACATTTTGATTAAAAGATTATGTATTATTATTTATTATAATAATTACATTATCAAATCATACACTATAGATGAACAGAAAAAACGAAAGCGTATGGCTTTTACGATACATAAAACAATTTTTTTTTTAATTTCAAAACAGACAACACGGATTGTTGACTCATTTTCAATAATCAAAATTTCACAATGTTTATTACAAATAATACGAGTTGTTTACACTCACTGTAGTCAGGAATTTAACCTTCACGAATTTGAAATATTCATTAATCAAGCACAATAATTATCACGAGAGAGATAAAAAAAACAAACCAAAAGAGTTACTTAATAAATAAAACTTCATAACTAACAAAAAATCTTTTTAATCAACGTAGATAATTTCCTGCGATCGATCGCAGGTTTCCAGAAGAAAAAACTTCTATACCATACTACAAATAATATTCCGCATCAAAAAATAGTTTAACATTTTATAATACATTATTTTTATTATTAATTATTTTTATTTCAAAGGTCTATGACACAAAATGTACAAACGAATCGACTCGAATCATATTCTATTATAAAGGCATTTGCATACACATTCACGTTTTTTATTCGAAAATATTCAAATTGGCCCCGCCCACAAATGTTTGTTCACCCCTGCGCGGGAAACATCCCGCCAGTGCATGCCGCCACGGCAACTGCACCAACCTGTTACCTTAGGCAGATTTCCGTCCCTTCACTCTCCTTGCAGGCAGGACAGGCAACCAGCCTTCAACCTGCCAAGCAACGCGAATATTTCACTCCTCTTTCGGTTGTTAGAGTAAGCGCCGCAGTTATTTTATCTCCCAGTTCTCTCCCAAATAGCGGCTTCAAAGCTTTATTAAAAATCAATACTCGCCGGAAGGCGCTCACGTACCCCAAGTCTTGCCAAGGGTTACTACATAAAGAGAGCTGCGTTCAATTCTAACTTGATGGAAAATAAAAGGGAGATATAAAATGCAGGAAGCAGATTTTTGTTTGCTCTGTTCCTCAGAAATTATCGCACTTAATGGCGCGCGATAACAACTTACGATAAGGTTGATATTCCGTAAGCAATCATTCCCGATGCTGAGCCAAAGCAAAAAAACGCGTTTCAGTTGCACTCAAACGTCTAGTTTTATAAGCATCGAATAAAAAACTGATAATTTCAATTAGCGTGTGCGCTAACTTTTGCTATTAACGTACATTATTCCCTTTTTCAATTCATAAAATCCCATTATATTGCAGTGCAAAAGCATACAGATGATACCGTTTACCATATTCTATTATGCTCATCTCGCCACATTGTCGCATCCCGACTGAACTGGGCACTTCGGGTTCGGAAACTTGTTCCCACATACAATCCACAACAAACATCGGAAAACAGGCAACGCCGCAGCCGGGGCTTTCGAGCACTTCTGGAGGCCTGTCGCCCCCACCCGTCCACAGAGAACCTTTTCTAAAACCACGCTTGCTTCCCTGCCCCTCCGGCACGCCTACGACCACCCTTTTCTCAACGTCACGATCGAGCAGGAGGAACAAAAGCACAGCAAATGATTGGATTTTTTTTAGTCAAGTGCTCAGGCAACGAACCGTGACTGGAATTGCATGCCAAAAACTGATGCTATTTCTGTTCAACAGTGTACCCATCGTGGCCGCTTTTTAAGACAAAACTATACGCATTAAAATGCTAACATTAAAACTGAATAACTATTCCAACAAAATAAATGTAATAATTTTATTGTAAATTTTAACATTTAA
>BOPP01000123.1:1224517-1239144 GCA_017312745.1 Gryllus bimaculatus | reverse complement strand
AGATGAAAAGGTAAAATGGACCATTTACATATTCTTTTAGAAATGGTAAAAATAATTACGTTGATCAAGCGATAATGAATTGTGACATTATTACACTGTCATTGTTATACTATCAAGCAACAAAAATCAAGATTGCAACTCAATGACAGCATGAGAGCATCTAGCATTTACGGCTAAATAGTGTCCATTGCGCAATGCCTTTCTAATGAGGAAAGCAATCTAACACGTAATCCCGAGATGTATTAAATTTCATGCCAACAAGGCTTTGGGAAAAAGTCCGCTGCCTGAATCTTTTAAGCCAAGGGGAATGGAATGGCTATTTACGGATATGTTCATAACAGCTATAGAAGGAGCGGGAATATTCGACGTCACTAAATTTCGCGTTTCCATATTCAGAGCTCCACTAACAAATGCAGCTAATTCTCGTGAAAAACATTAAGTCACTGTGAAGTACTAGATGGAAACCACTAACGAAACAACAAGCTATTAATCAAGCTTGTCACAGGTTTTGGCAGTCGACTGAAGAGGCGAACCGCGAATTTAAGAACCACGCCAAATCACGCATAGCTAGTTCAGTGACAAAGGAAGATCTAAAATGCATGTTGTGTTTGACATCTATTTATTACTCTGAACTAAGTATACCTTTGAAAATTCTAAAATGTTAACGTCTAACTCCCAATTGTGTATAGAAAAACGCAACTGAGTGTCTATCAAAATCTGTATTCACCAGCAATTGGTTCGAAAAAATACCCAGCCAACTATTTTGTAATTCCTAATGTCAGTTATGTTAGTGTCAATACAACGCCAGATGTATCTACCGTATTCTATTAAACATAATAAAACATTGACACATGCGGCGCGCATATCAGATATTTGCCGTAGTATCTTTTGGCGCCTAATTCACGTTCGCAAAAAATAAAGGTCTCAACTGAAAATAACTTTTGCATGCCATTCTGCAGCAACATAACACTTTTCTATTACTTTATTTAGAGGCAAATTCCCGCACAACTCACGTCGGTAACAAATGAATCGAATAGAGATCAAAGCGCGTCTTGCGAACACAAAATAGCTGTTTTCCTTCTCACGTCTCTCCCTCGCTTTGAAAGAGACGAATTTTCGATACGAAACGCAAAGCGAAATAAGAAACTCGCAAAAACTGTTCTCTAGAAGGCTTTAAAATCAAATTATTTGTCCAAAATGTCTTCATAAGAATATCCGCAAATGTGAAATTAAATAGACATGGTTTTCGAAGATTGTTACACAACAAATATTTTTCTTACAAGCATTTGAAATCGTCACCCACGTTTCTAAATAGACTCGTTCCGTAAATATTGATTCGACTTATTAAATTAAAGTAATTAAGGTAATTAAAAAACATTCCACACTTTTCTTCATAATGTCTCAGTACTGCCTGTCAAATTTCCCGTTTTGTGATAGCGTTGTGTATTTTCTATTGCAGCGCGACGCACCCGTTTTAGATATGGTCAATTAATGCGTAGCGATAAGATTCTCCAAATCTCTGCTTTAAAATTTGCCTTGTATCTAACAACGCATCGTTATCTTTATTATTGCCTAATTGTATTCTTTACCAGTCCGTCGCTTATCGTTTCACATCTTACACGATTGGAGATTTCTTTTCGCCCACTATAAATTATAAAAAACATAAAATCCACTCTATCTCAAGGACAACACGTTCAGGTCTCGCGCATTCTTTATGTTCACTGCCATAATTCGTAACATTTTATACTCTAATTGACAAATCAATATTCCATTGAAGATTCATAAAGGTAATTACACTAAACACGATTCATTTCACAATTTCATGATGAACACAGTTTCTAAACTTCACTTTTCAATAAAAAACACTCCGTTGGTTTCCCAAAAATTCACTCCGCGAAATGACGATAATTGTAGCACATTGTAATTAACACACTTCATTCACATTTCTATAATTAAAAGCGTTGTCTCGTCGTTGGCTTTTCACAACAACTATCTTAAATTCACGTAACAAACACCAAAAAACTAATCACTACAACTGAAGATTAAAAGAATTATTTATTTGTACTCACCTCTCCGTGATCATCATTTCTTCCCTCCGGTGTATTCTCAGGTAAAAAGTATAAACGTAAACTTGCTAACACTTGTTCGCTATTCTTGTCAACCCACAACAGAATTAGTTCTCCTATGCTCATTAAATCTGAATCACTCCATAATTTCACAAAGAAAAAATCACTAAGAGATAATATTTTATGTCTTCCGTTTTTGTGATATTTAAAAGCTTTATAGAATGTATACGGTCCGTGATGTCCACATGGTGATCCAATAAGCTGAAATTAAAATAATGACAGGCACCTATTAGTACAACACTGTATGCATTATAATTGCGGCACGCACTTCCCTACCATTCGTATTACAGATTACAATGGTTCACAATTGTCAATAAATAGTCCATTTATCGCCTTTAAAATCGTTACAGGAGGTCAGATTCGTCATATTGTGTTCATTGCACGTTTATACACACGTCAAACAAAATTCTTACCTGTATCTTGTTGTTATCCATTATAAAATCGCAAGAAATCACGAGCACCGTGCACGCCACTGCACATCAGTCTACTTTGTATTTACTCTAATTATGTGACGTCACCGATACAGAGTTTCCTACCCATGATGCTTTGTTGCAGGAAAGGGAATGGGAATAATGGCGGAGCTTTACGGTAACATGTGATCCCACTGTTTGTAAGTGCCCGAAAATTATTTAGATATTGTACTAACATTTCCATCGTGGCTGAAAAAGATAAGTACAGTGGTGGTATTTCTTGACCCTGTCTTGAGTACATTTCATCAGTTACGTACGAATTATAAATTGTAATTATAATTAACCATGAAAAATTATTGGTTTTAAAATAGAACTTTCTTAATTAAGAAAGATGTTACGAACCACTGTTCTGCCATTAGTTAACTATTTGAAAAATATTTGTTTAAAGCTGTGGTGTGTTTATAAAGCGAGATAGGTGTGAGGTTATGTTGTGATTAGTAGATGTGTGCATTAATGTTGGTACGACTGTAATATTAATGGCATATTTGAAATATAATTGTATTTTGGTTTATTGAAAATAAAGTTATTACAATTACCCTAACCTTTCCTTTGTTGATGAACAAATGTGTATGCATTGTTTATTCAAGATAGTATAATTACTTATAAAGCACTGTCTGAAAAGTCAATGTATATCACAAAACTAAATGTACAATATTTTTTATGAAACCATATTTCATGTGATCTTGATATGTTTGAATACATTCTTTTAGTTCACTAGTCATTAGAATGATGTTTATAGCAATTAAATTTAATTTTTTTTATCGAGAGATGAAATAATTGAAACTGAAACTGGCATTCTATTTCTCAAGATTTCTGTGTTTAAGCGTTAAATCAGTTTACATCAGCAAAGGTAAGAATTACTTATCGATATTTATTTTCCACAAATAGGTACACATTTTTTATTGCTTCTTTTTAGAATATTCTTCATATTATCATGATGTGAAATAGTCACATTCTTGTAAAGAAAAGGACCTATACGTTTTGTACTTAAAGTTATATTCTAAAATTCAAAGTAAGGAAGATAAAAATCTAGTATCAGTTTTTGTAAATGTTCACATTTTCATACAAATTTCAATTTATATAGAACATTCTTTCAAAGTTTATTAGTTTTTTAATGAAAACAATAGTTTTGGTATTTATAATCTTCAAGTTTTTGCTACATTTTACCATGAACAACTCATTTAAATTAAAATTTAAAAGTATTTTCTAAACTTTTACCACAATTGAGTAGATAACTTACTGAATTCATAGGGAAGAAACTTAGATCAGTTCACAAAAAAACAGACACCTCTAAATCATTATTTTGCAGGAGAATGTTTTTAAACCAAAGAGATAATTACTTTATTTGTTGCAAAAGGAAGTATTTTAATATATTTCCTGACAGTTGTCTGTTCCACCTTTCTGAATTATTTTTACTTTTGAGCATATTTTTCCAACACAGCTTATTTCTTCATTCAACTAAAAAACAATGATTTTTAAGATGTGTCACAGTTTGTGCACACCAATGATATGAAGAGGTGAAAGATATCGACAATATCTGTAAAAATATAGAATGCAGGCTGGCAATTAAAGGTACAAATAATATTATAATTTATTAATAATGACATCATATATCATTTCATATTATACATCAATAGTCTTATATTATACAATACTGTGTGGCAGGCCACATTGTAAATGTAAAAGCCAAACATTTCCATTCTAGAACGATGGATTCAATATAACAATGCAAATATAATTGATGATGAATGAATGTAGATGATGTGAATTAGTTGAAATTTGTCGGAATGATTATGAAATACATTCTCTGATTTGTGAATTCTTGTCAGGAATATTAATAACTATAAACAGAAATGTCTAACTCAAATTTGGCAAGCTGTTCATCAATCCAATCTCTAAATAATGGAATGTTTACATAAACTCCTGGCACATCTCCTCCGCATCCAATACCCCATGCTACTATTCCTACTTGTTGATAACGTAGTGGGTCATCCTTGATTGGGCAAACTAATGGGCTTCCTCCATCACCCTGGCAAAATAAAAATTAAAAAGGCATGAGTACACCTTGAAATATTCCTTAAAAGTCACTGAATGTATTTTAAGTTTAATGAAATTAATGGTTAAATATATTAAATTCACCAAAAGATTTCTAATTCTTATTCAAATCTTCTCTTTCAAATTCTGTCTTAGAACATAAAGAAGGAAATTAATTTTAAGAAGTAAGACTCAATTTAAAAAAAATACATTTCAGTTTCATTTACTGAAATGTGATTTCTTCACAATATGAATTATCATATCAATTTTACCTTGCAAGTATCTTTTCCTCGTTCTCCCCCTGCACAAATGAAGCTTTCATGAAGGTTAAAATGGATTCCTAAACGTGTTTTTCGTAATGCTTCTTCGCAATCTTGGTGAGGAACAACAGGAACTTCAACTTTTTTCAGAATTACTTGATATTGTCCTTCTTTGCCTATAATCAATTCAGAGAAAGCACTTAGTATTATATTTAGTACTATTAATAAAAGTATGGATTTTTATATTCTTGAGTCATTTTTAGAAAAAATAATTCTACTTTTTTGTTTTATTTTGTTTTGTTGGTTTCTAACTTATTGGGCCTTCATCAGGGCTTCCACCTTACTCTGAATCACCTACAGCATCATATACCATTTGTTTTCATTGGCTTTCCTCTGTGCAGTACCATATGTCAACCATACTGTTAACTGATCTCATCTCTTAAGATCAGTGGACGGGCTGAAAAGTTGGCAACCAACAACAATGGTGACAGCGACAACAAGGTGGTAGAATTCTTTTTTTCTACCAATGACCTGAATTCAAGAACATCAAAATCCATCCTTTTCATACTCAAAGGACAAGAAGACTAGCAAATACCGAGTATTATTACTGTTTGATCATTTACACATCTAGTACCATATTATAACAAAAAAATACAAAAAATGATATAATCTTACTTGGTGGTATTCTAAAATAAAGTTAATTTCTGCAGGTGCAAAGCAATACTTATTTTCTTACCAAACACATCTTTTCCCCAACCACTAGCTACACAGCGTGTTTTATCAAATACTGTTCCTTTTTTTGGAAGGCAAATTACATCAACATTTTCTGCCATATCAACAGGCTCTTCAAGAATCATTAGTGCAACATCATTGTACAATGCTCCTGCGTAATATTCACGATGAGCTAAGATATGAGATACTTTTCTATCTTGATGAGGAAACAATTCATTTTTAGTTTGTGTGTCCCATTCTCCTGCCCGAATTTTCATTTGAGAAGGCCTCTTCCTGGAAACAAAAAATATAGTAGACAGAAATTCCTAAAACCCACTAAATGGCATCAAAATTCAGGATCATTGAACATTAAAGAATGAACAATAGTGTACTGAAGTAATAATTATGAGTAATTAAAAACGTAAGATATTTTTATTTCTTTGAAATAAATATTTGTTTTGTAACATTTCATCACATTCATTGTATGATTAATAAGCTTATTAACATAATTTCAATATTTTTTTTTAAATCCCTGAACAATGATTCAGCTTTCTGTTTTGTTTAAGCAAACACCACTTAAATACGATGAATTACAATCAAGAAGTAAGAATGTTTACAGAGTTCACTCGTCAATAATTCCTTTGAGTAGCAAAATCAAAACATTCATAGAACGTTTCATAAAGAACATTTAACTCTTACGTATTTGAAGATTTAATTACTTTTCTAATAAATACTGAATATTACTATATAAATCTAAATGTGTAAGCTTTGGAGTATAAGTGTAACTTCAAATTAACTTCTCCCCATAGCATGTCACACACAGTTTTTAACTGTTTTTGACATAAATAAATAAATACTCATAGTCAGAATTGCCATTTATTATTTTTATGTTTAAATATTGCAAAGCATTGAAGTTTACATTTACTCCTTTTTTTAGCACTTAAAAATTAAACCCTTAGTCGTTGATATTTAAATCTACTCTTACTTTTTTTTACATATACCATTATATTTCATGTAGTATTAGGCTCCAAGAAATACATGAGCAGTCTGATAAAGTAATATATTGTAAAGTTTCTTTTTACCACTTCATGCTATGTCAATTGTGAGAATTGCTGTTTATTCTAAGTATATGAAAGGTATATTCTACGCATATAACATTTGTAAATGTGTATGAGCAATAAATATTATATTATACACGTTTGTTTTTGCACCTACCCAACAACACAATGTGCAGCTGTAATCACTGCTTTTGGGTGAATAAGAGCACCTCCACACTGATAAACATTCTTCTTTTCATCTGTATCTCTGAGAACAGCTATCATCCATGGGAACTCTCCAAATTGAGCCTCACTGTCCTCATCTCCTGTGATTCGAAATCCCACTCCATCGGGATGTCTCTCTCCACAACCACGTCTCTCCACCGGCTTTGGAGTGATATGTTCTGTTCGAGGTTTCTTGCAACAGACATCTAAATAATCTGAACAAGGTCCATCTTTAATTCTGAAAATAAAAATTGTGAAAGCAACGCATTAGGATAACATCAAAAATAGTTAATTAATTCATATCCAATTAAAATTTTATTTTAATTTGAATGAAAAATGTAATTTAATATAAAATAATTAATGAAGAATAGTCTTTTCAATTCTTAGAATCACAGAAATGATTCATTCTGAAGAACCCATTTTGCTTTTCTGCTGTATTCCATGTAAAAATACATCCAAACTTAGATTTTATCTGAAAATTTTGAAGTTATGAAAGGTTCAAGAAGTTATTTTCATATTAGCTGTATGAAAATAAAGGAAGTTTTTGTTTATTTAGTTAGAATGTGATATTTCATGTATTTTTAAGTCAGTTAATCTAACACTATTAACATGTAAATTTAGAAAACAGATTTATAAGAAAATATTTAGCCACTCCAAATATTCCATTTATTTTTTTGGTTATTCACTACACAACCCAACAAGTTATTGAAGTTGATTGTTCTTAATTATTGTATATCTTCTGGAAGTCTGTGTCGATTATCTTTAATACTCCCTTTTTAACAAAGGAAAAAAAATAAATTGCTTTGAATTCAAAACATTGAAATTTCAACCTAATGCTAATTTCTTTTATCTAAAAAAGAAATTAACTAATGCAAGTGAAATGAATAGATGAAGCATTTGTGAATATAAGCACTTGAACTTTCATATTAATCCAATTATCAGAGAATTATAACACTGCTATTATTACTAGTGCACGTTTTCTTGAGCCCCACATTTTGCTAGATGCGAGATAAGTAGGGGGTTAGTTATTACAACAGGACTACCTTATCAATCTGTAGTTAATTTTTCAATGTAAAATTGTTTCTATTATTTGGAATCAAACATGTCTGGTAATCAGAATTTTCAACAATTTTTGTTGCTATTGTTTATTCACAATTCAAATAAGTTCGTAAAGGAGTGGGGGGAGATATTACAGGACTCAAGAATACATACGCTAATAATACACTGGTCAGGTTTCAAATAATCTCCACTTTTTAAATCTCACTTTAGCATACTTCAGTAATACTGAAAAAGTTTGTTGTATCTAGGATATTAATAATACAAAATGTTAAAGGATGCCATAAAGATTGATAATAAATGAAATTAATATGAGAACATTTTAATTCCTTCCCCTAGAAAATCATAATATTTTCTGTAGTGGCTTGCAGAGAATAACGTTATTTGATTTTATTTATTTCGTTGTCGAAAAACTATGTGTAAAGTGTGTGGAAAAGTATAATAATCTGCACATGCTTTTGTAATTTTGTGCCCAATTTTAATAAAAAGCAGTTGGTTTCAATAAACGACTACATCCTGATTTTACTTTTTTTTATTTTCAAATGTGTCTTGTGTGTGTCTCTGAGTAATTTAAAACATGTGCAGTGAAGAGGACTCTTTCTTTTCAAATTATTGAATGTAATACATAATTTTTCATGTAAAGCAACAACTTTGCTTTGAAAAATAATCAAATTATATTGTACAGGAGAATTAGGAAACCTATCAATATTCTATTCTTAATAATTAATTAGGGATATCAAGAAAAAGCAATTTCATTCGTTCACTTAATTCTTTAGAAAGGAATTTCAATATTCATCATTGTGAAATAATATTTTTGTGAACATTTTAGTAGAAGTTGTAGCATCTTGCTGAATGACTGTACAATGCAGATGACAGGACTAGGAAAATAAAAAATACTAGGAAAATAATTCAAGGGATACACTATAATATTCAGGAAAAAATTATCAGCAACTTTTTTGTATAAAACTGATGCTTAGAACATCATTAGGCTCTTTTGCAGTACATACTTCAGAAGTGGAGTGTAACATCGAGTTATTTTGTTGCAAGTTGTATTGCAAATCTAAAATAAATATTTGTACTTTTATAGCATGACTTTCACCTTGTGAAATTTTGTTTAGTACTCATATTTTTTCTGGAAATGTCCCAAAAGTAGAAAATTATTAAAAAATTCAAAATAAAAATTCTTAATGGATAAATATGCAATAAAATCAGTGTGAAGGTATTCAACAAGAATATGCCATCAGTTTATAATAATCATCTTCAATCATGTTCACAACACAAAGCATGCTCTGGTGTTATCTACTGAAACCAGAGAGACAGGGATTATCCTCTCATGAATGTTTTACAAACTGTGGTTGTGAATAGTCTAACTATCAACTTTCTATTTACTAACCATACTAAAGTGTAAGTTTACACAGACTTGTATACTCAAACATCAAAAATTATATTCATAGAATTGAGCAATATGGTATTTTTCTTAACAATACATCTCTAAATTATAACAAGGATTGAAATGAAAACAAAATTCAACCGGTATTGAGAGTGATTCTAAAGTTCATTTATGTGCTCTTTAAAAGAGGCAATGAGAAAATATATGTAAAAACACAAAATTACACAGATTTTTTTCCCCCCGATCTTTCATGTTAGATTTTCAGATGCTCTTAAAATTCATTGAAATTTGATGCATTGAGATTTGTTCAACCAATCTTCATGCTGAAAAGATGAATAAATCTATAATTTGGTGTTTCGTGCAGCATTTACTTTTAAGCTTTTGTTAAGTAAAGAAGTTTCAGTGACTAGTATAAAAATAACAATCTTAGCATATTTTGGAATATCATGTTTTTATTGCAGTAAGTAGGTTAGCAAATTTTTATCACAGAAAAGAAACAAAATAATGTAAACAAATAAAGTGTAATTACCTGAAATGTTCCTGACAATCAAGTTTGAATATTTTAAGAAATTTATTGTAAACCATGTTGTGAGAGTACTGTTGAATTTCCATAAAAATGATTAGTCAAATTTTAGAGAAAAATAAATAAATCAGATTTAAAAGAAAAATTGCTCACTGCAATAAAATACATGATTCTTCAATTCTCTTCATCTACAATTTGTTCTATTGCAGATCCAATAAAGATAGAAAAATATGTTCATTTGAAGGAAATTTTAGTTTAGCTTTTTCAGTACAAAAAGAATAGAAAGAATGTTTGCTTATTAACATACCATTAAAGTTTCCTGAAATATAAAGTTTCAAAGAAATTAATGTCTTTTTTAATTATTGTGTTCTTAGACAAAGGCACATTAATTAACAATAAATCATACCATGTTCCATCTAAAGAATGCTGAACTTTCAAAACCAATTAAGATCAGAAAAAAGTTGCATGCTGCACCAGAAACAAGCCCACTCACCCTCCAGGTGTACAAGAACAGGGTTCTTTAGAATGAGAAGACCTAGAGCCCAACCTTATATCAATAAGCCCAACTCCATCATCGATGATAGTGCCATTGTCGCTGCATTGATAATACGGCACACATTCGCAGTCTGATTCTTCTTGTTCATCGATGACCCTGCTTGTAGAAGTCTCGGGAGGTGGAGGTGGAGCAGGAGTTGCCACATTGTCTGTATCAGACTTTTTGTGGAACACCTCAGAAATTAGCTCATCAAGACTTTGTGACTGTGTGTCTCGCAGGAGCACCAACAGCCAAACTGCAGTCACTACCCCCAATGTCCTCATCCTGGAAGCACAAGAACGTTTGCATTAAAATTTACCCATGTCTTATTATGAATGAATAATAAAATTAAATAAATGAAATTAAACATCATTGAATGAGTGAAAGAAGAAGACTATAGTTGAAAAAATAGTAAAGGATCATAGATACGATGCGAGAAATTTGTCAGAGAAATATAAATTTTCTAATTCATTAATTGTTACCGTTGTTCTCAATTAGCAATTCATTTTGAGCTAAACTTAAATATGAAGTTAATTAATGGACAGTAAAGCTTTACAAAATACACATCCAGGCAATGCAGGGTTCTTTGGTATAGTAAACAATCCTATCAATTTCTCTGATAAAATATTAATTTTATCTTTTTGTAAATCTTCTTTTAGATATATTACTTGAACATAAAAAGTTCTGTAATAACATTTGTGCAAGAAGAAGTTCATAAAGACTGAAGGATATCCATTGTCAATTTTTTTTCCAAGTTCAATGAATTATGAAATATTACATATTAATGAGAAAAACATGATGAAATTCTTCACTAATGTGTCATGATGCATTGTTCTGAAATAATTAGTATCACCGATGCAAGGGGGATTTATAAAGTGTATTCGCTCTCACCAGATCTAAATTAAAAATAAAAATAAAATTGTATTTGAAGGCAAAAATGAAAATTATTCCCTAAAGTTACCATTTCAACTTCCTTTTCAAAGGACCCTTGCCCAATTACATATTATGTTCTAGATAGATTATAAATATAAAAATCATACATTTTAAGTCAGTTAGTTAATTTTGCCTCTCTAAAGCTGACCTTCTAACAAACAGACATTAAAAAAGTGTCAAGAAAGATGTGCACAATTTTCAGTAAGTATTTAGCAAGGAAATGAAATGCACATATTGAAAATTTACTTTCTGCAATATTGTAAGCAGGCAGCGTTGTAGATTTAAGAAAAATTTTGCATCATTAAACAAAAGATTTAAGAGAACACAATTATGCAGATATAATTGCAGAACATTTCTCTTATGAAATTACATGATTTTTAAAGGGCAGATTTAATGCAATTTAATATAGCTTAATTTCAATCATAAAGCGTAATTATTATAATATTTTATATTCATTTTTCTATAATGTTCACATTAAAAATGTATGAACGAACAGTAGACTGACATCTCAAGTCATAAACAAAAATCGATTTTTAAATAATTTAAATTGTGTAAAAATGTATGCAAGATGTTGGTTGGATTATTTTAATAGTTTAATGAAGCAATTTGTATTGTGTATGAAAGGACACAGGTTCAAGAGGAATAAACCTATAATATTGCTGCCCAGAAGTGAAGGGCCTTCTTTGTCAGCATTTGCTCTTAAGGATCACTGAGAAATGTCTGTCAAAAAGACATTGACTGTGATAGGGTATAGCACTTCCTTTCAGTAACAACTACATAATTAATAACTTGAAATATTGACTGCCCAACATTGCCTGTATATTTGTTTATCCTTTCTACAGACCAAAAAAGATATGAATTCAATCTGTGAAAAATGGAAGAAATTTTACTTGTGCACATCCCCACCTCCTATCTCATGAAATCTATATAATGTGTATCATATACTAATTTCCCCTATTTTGCCCCTTTGATCTCAAATTCTGATCTTATGGATACAAATTTAGAAAAATCATGTCTTAGCAGTTACATTTCTTGCAAGAGAATATGTTCCAAATTTCACATTTCAAGTTTCAGTAGTTTTGGCTCTGCATTGTTACTAAGCAAGTTGTCCCTTTTATAAATGAAAGTAGATCACTTACCTTATCTAGGTATTATTAGAATAAGAAACATTGTGTAAGAAAAAAGCAATTGGTAAAGAAATAAAACTTGGTGTGGTGGTTTTTTTAACAAAAATGGTTACTTAAAAGAAACTACTGATACAGTTGCTTTGGTTAATCACAGGTACCTTCCAAAAATATTTAACGAACGTCATTTAGAAATAAATCAATTAAAGAAATGTTGTTTTAACTAAATTTATTTATTATAACTACAAAATTTATACATTACATTCATTTTGCATTTTTAATTTTTAAAGATTAATACATTTGGTAGGAAGTACTTTTTCTTTTTGTAAATACTATTTTTATAAATACTACTTTTTATAAGCCTTACTATTATTGTAAAGAATGAGTGTGTGTGTGTGTGTGTGTATATATGTCAAAATTCATTCACCTAAGGATATTTTTTTATTAAAATATTTAATGTCCATCAAAAGTTATTCTGAAATTTTGTGCTAAATTCGTTTGGCATTGATCATTCTTCTAGTTCTCATCATTTCTAAATCAAGTTTATTTCATTTACCCTTAAACTCATTTTGGGAAGAAGAAACAAACTGAATGAAAAAAAAAAAAAAGTAGATGAAAAACAACAGATGTAAGCAGAAGAAAGGCAGAAAACAGGGTTTCACATTGGAAAGTTCTGATATTGTCATTTCACATCTTAATGATGTTCCATAATATTGAATAAACTTAATTCTACTTGAAATACCTGCAATTAATCTTTATAAATTTCAAATAATTTTATAAAGATTTAATTAAAATAAACGATAGCTAATACTCAGGTTAAGTAACGAAAGTTTTTTTTCCAGAATTTCCACGGAATATTCTAATGAAAGTTCCTGCAGTTGAAAATAGTGCCAGTAATTCTTACGTAGAGTTATAAAAAAAAATAAAAAAAAAAAAAAAATTAAAAAATAAAATATATAATATATAAGACCTTTTAAGTATGCTTTGGGAAGGTCTCGGAACTAAACGGTCCAGTTCCCTGTTAATAGAGCGAGATGCATTGAAATTTACGCCCTGCTAGCTCAAATTTGCCAGGAATGGTGAACCGGACGAGGTTTAACCGTGGTGTAGGACGGGCACACGCAAGGCTGTCCCGATTTTACATACAATCTCTCAGAATAAACGTTACAAAACTTCTAGGTCATGTGTACGGGGGTTGATGAAGAACTTTCTGTTTTAAATGAACATCTGGGGGGAAATCCACATTTAATTAAATTACAAAATGCGTAGTTTGAACCCTGATCGTACAGGAAATCTTTACGCGCTAGTGTTTGGAGGGTCACGTTCTGGCCACATGAAGAGAGATTTCATGCACTAGTCGAACACCAAGTGGCAATACGAGTTGCCTACCTAGCCAGGGAAATCGTCACAACATTTCATTAGATTTCACCCCCAAAGTCATATTGAAGAAAAAAAAAGAAAAGATACTTGAAACCGCCTTCCTAGAAGTTGTAACATTTATTCTGAAGGCATTCTTTATAAATGGTGTAGTTTATAGTTTCCTATAAGCAGATTCTTACACGCCAATGCGTAAGTCAACAGTCACTGGCAGCCCGCGCTGACATCCAATCCTTGTCTCCCCACCCCCTGGTCGCCACGTGGTGAAGGAATAGAGGCACTGGCGTGAGCATTTCAGACAATTCTTCGTACAACTGTCAGTTGAAGTCATTCTCTCGACTATTGAGATGCAAGCATGAAGATGTCTGTTCTGTAACCTGCGGATGGCTCTGCCAAGTCTCTTTTTTGAGCTCGTCAAGCACGGCGTGCCAAATTAATTAGAACACTAACGTTAAAAAAAAAGTTCCATAAATTTAACCGGTGCGAGGTCGAAATTTTCCAAAGCTCTAACGAATATCAATTTGGGCGGCCAGTGGCGTTTAGGCCTACCGACCTCCTACAGTTTTCGCCCGATACGCCTAATTTTCATGGGTAGGAAACCTGTTTCAAATTGCTTGTTAGGCAGCAACACTTTGTCACTTTTAATGTCAGTTTTTAACAACGGCACGCTTTTTAAGCGAACGAGACCATTCGATTCGCAAATCGCTCTGAGGTGGAACCCAACAGCTTTTCCTCATCTCGCGTGTTAATCAGTAATGTCCCCCAAACGCTCTGTCAACAGATTATTAATAGGGAAAATTATTAATATATTGATAGGACTACGCAC
>BOPP01000123.1:1205739-1219354 GCA_017312745.1 Gryllus bimaculatus | reverse complement strand
TAGAGTCTGCATCACATTTGAAGGCATTAAAATCATTTTTATTGCACCAATTTTAGAAATGTTACATATTTTTAGTTTTTCTACCTTTTACTACACATTTCTTACATATTTCGTTACTTTTTAACATAGTGACATGTCGAAATGCAATATTTAAAATATGAGTTTGCAAATAAATGTTTCTGGAATAGCCTTTCTGTGAAACAAAGCAAAGTAATAATACGTTTCTATGACATCCTGATCTTTTGCCGTGAACTTAGCACCTACTTCTCGGAAAACTTCATACTCCATCATGAAAGAACGATTATTTGCAAACAGAAGTAATCGCTACCATAAGTTCTCTCATTTCTTCGAGTCTAAGCAAAACTCGACAGAAACCTAAAAGATAACAAACGATTGTCATATCGCGCTTCTAGCACCCAGTCTAAAAATACACATCGTTGTGTCAGGGACGCAAAATTAGGAAACTCAAGAAAGCCCGTCCGCTTGTTCTCAATGAAAGTACTCATTTGAAATGTGATGCGATCAATCTGTGCGTCATTTGTTTTCAATAAATTGAGTTCAACTGTAATGTTGGATGAGTACAATTTTCCGGTGATTCAACTACTTATTAAATCATTCGATCCGTAAGTGTAGTTCATGATATATCCCCGAAAGTGGCGTCCTCACCTACCCACTCCGGACCGGAACGTGATATCCGGTACCGACCAATCCTTCGGCTTGTGGGTCTTACTCCCGGTCACGTTATTTTCCTTAACTGGGAACTCTCACAGCCGAGACATGCATCCCCTTTTTCTAAGGTATGCAGTAGAGTCGTGAATTAATTGTTTCTGTGTTAAATGGGAGAGGAACGACAAGGATGCGGAAGGAAAGATCGTGCCCAATCTGATGCCTCTTTGTTAAGGTACTACTCCGTCATTCGCGTTATATTGATCGGAAAACCCGTGGACAAATGCCTATCAGAGCAGCCATTTTTAAAATATTTCTTTACATGTTTTTCAAAATTTAAATACAATAGATATATACGAATTTTGCGATTTTTATTACTACAAATTTGTTTCCTTATTCTATTACAATACTCGGTTGCTATTCAAATCTAACATAACTTCCTCGAACGATAACTTTATTACAAAAAGATAGGAAAGATTGGGGAGAGTTTTCATTAACAACTATTACAAATCTATTACAACTTGGGCAAAACTCTCTGGCATCCTAAGTCGAACAACGAGAGCAGTGGTAGGGATATTAAATCACTACCCATTTCAGTATTTCTATGGCATTGAAATATTGTAGTGTCTTTGAGAATGCGCACATTTAATGAAAGGCAATTGCAGAAATAATTTACTTCCTCACTTTCATCAAAATGTTACTGAAGCATGAAAATGAATTAAAACGTTTAAAAAATTCATCAATAATTTACTAAAAGTAAATCAATTAAAAATTAAAATGACACACACTGCATTGCAGCTATATTCTGCTACAACAATATATGAATAATGGGTATGAATAATAAATGAATTAATGGGTATGTACATTACGAATAAGTGGGATAAGGGGCTGAGCAGAAGCGGGGTTCGAGAACCGATACCTACTCCCACAATGAAATCAGAGGCAAAGAAAGTTGTAAAATCCGCATATGAGTCACGCACTTAGAAGCCACGCTGTTTTCGTTATTTAAGTATTCTCTTGGATCTCTCACAGCAGATAGTTTACATATGATTTAAATTTTCTTTCCAGTTTCTTGATAGTTTCAGAGGACTGGCATTGATAAAAGGTCGCCGACTCCTTCTCAATCTAAGCGGAAGAACGCACAATTATTATACCTATGTGTTGAAACTGTCGGTGTGAAAGTCTTGCTACAATGAAATATCCGCCGTTGCTCGTATGTCCACGTTTTCTCGCTGACTGCCCCGCCCGACCCGGTGTGGCCCACCCCACTGCAATGCCGACCCGCAGATTTGACTTCTCGAGCTGGCTCTGTCGGAAGACGAGATCGATATCAAAATCAAGGCACGCAGTCGGGGAAACTAAATGTTCCCTGAATTACGCTCTTTCACTTACCGAAGTTCAATCGCTGGCGATGGATTGATTACACACACACACACACACACGCACACGCACACACACACACACACATTATATTCGTGTCTGGGGACAATGTTTTCTATATGGTATTACGATCGATACATCCGAATCCGGTGTTCATTTTACTCGATCGTATCAAATTTTTGACATAAGCACAGAAATATAAAAAATGATATATTTCTAACCGATTGATCAGACCATGTTACCTATGTTTTTTGGGGGGTCGCTGAAACACAATCTGAAGTCCATGTAAATTCATCACATCAGATTTTTCACATAATCTAAAAAAAACGTATTAAAAATTCAACAACTGTCTGGAGAGTAGGCTAGTCACTTGGCGCCAACGATATAGGCAATCTGCTATACAACAACGTGATGAGTGTTGTCCCGGCAGGGGCCAATGCTACCTTCTCTATCAATTATAATTGATCTGAACTAAAAAATTGATGAAAAATCCGAATTTCTCCCTCGCTAGAACTCACTGGAGGACTCCAAATACGTCATCCACTCGGGCACAGCCGCAACCGGACAACCTGTTAAGCTCCTGACTACTCTCGACATGTATGATAATGTAGTGCATGTGTGCGTGCGTGCGTGTGTGTGTGTACAAGGGAAGAAGAGGACACAAGCATGAAAAAAAAATGAGCGCGGTCCGTGAATCATTTGTTAGACTTATTCTCCGGCATTCCTCAGGGATTAATCAGACTATTCCACTCGTGAAATTAACACAAATAGTGTTTAACTATACATATAATATGCCCCAATCTATGTGTATCTAAAAAACTTTATCACTTTTTCTATCCAATATGTCTTACCTGCCTTACCTACTGGCCAATCATAAGCACCGACGTGTATCTTAGAGGGCGGTATGTATCAACCGCCGTGTGCAATAAACCGCATCTGTTTAATACAACCTCTTTGATTTTAACATCGCTTTTAGTTACTTTCCATAGTAACATCAGCGAGATTTGGTGACGCGTCTGACAACCAAATCAATGAAATAATTCGCGAAGCTCCAGAAAACACGCGGAAGAATAGAAAGTATATTTAACATGAATATTTAGTCGCGTCTTTTTTTAACAAACACTTCATATTTGTAAAGTCAAAGTGCAATTCGTCACGTCTCCGTGAAATTCTCTTTCTTTAGAGATCCCGCTTATAAAGATTGTCGGAGTGTGAAAGCCGCAAAAGGTATGTATACTACTAAAATAATATACAAGATGATGCTTCTCCAGCATCATTGAAGCCCTACCTGAAAATCAATGAGCAACACCGTTAGGTAATTGTAAAAATAAATTAAGACGTAACTCATCATCATCACATCTGTTTCAGAGCCCAACAAGATTGTAAACGAAAATAAAGAAGTTCCTTCAACATTTAATTTTAAAAAGTGTTTAATAAATAATATTTTCAATTGAAAGAAGAGTTCGTTACTTTAAAGCAAAATGAAAATACTTGTCATGTCATCGTCTGTATATTCATTTGTTTTCATCTGTTTTGATTACGTATCGACTGCACGGTTTAACCTTGCAACATTAGCTGATGGTCATGGTAGAACTAGCGAAATATGAAAGATAATTGAATAAAGTACATTAATATAATATATTTGGCGCCTTTTGGAACTCTTCTGGACTAATTTCATTCGTGGAATAGTCCTATTAAATACCACTCGCACTTTGGAAATTCTCAGATAAATTTCAAAAGCACTTGTGGTATTACCTAACTACGGAAAACTTCTGATCAGAGCATTCGGCCGTTCGAATTTTTCTCCAGACAGGGGCTGAATTCATCGCAGCAACGACCACCTTGCCACTGAGCCATCTCAGTCGATCTCTCGACTATCTTCTCTCACAGAAGGCTGAGAGGTATTTGATTAAAAATTTGGCGTACTTTGCGTTCCAACTTTTACGAGGAATTGGCATGAATGCGTGTATGGACTACTTCGATGTGGAGATTTTGGATTGTAAAAATTAAAATTAAATAATTATCTATTGTGTCATTAAATCTTTAAATAATGCTGACTGATGCACATTATCAGTACACATTGTGATGAATAAATATACTGTCGTTCAGTATAACGTCATACTATCGTTCACTTTTTTCACCCAGAGTAGTAGAAAGTAACTTGTCTTTAATATAAATTATAAGTGACAATACACATACATTGAAAATACGGTTTGTATGCTAGAGGTTATTATTTGGCCATTAGAACACTAGTTGATCCCAAAGCAGCGCGAGAATTTTTTTTTTATTTGGGATCAAAACGAAAAGTACAAGAGAGAAAGTTTGATCTTTTTCTCGGACTTTTTGTAGCGGCTTTTGAAACTGATTAAAAAGGAGGAAAGATAGATTTTTTATTAATGTCTCGAATCCTTAATGTTTAAGATTCGTTTGACTAGTCAGCAAATCTCCTTTTATTAAAGAATTGTAAAGTAGTATTTGATGAGTTTCGTCAGAAAGAATCACAAGTCTCACTTTCATGAAATGCCGTATGTAATGCCGGTAATGCCGTATATCAGAAGTTTTTCATTAGTCGTCTCCCAGACTTAGTTTACTGATATTTGGGGTTAAACGTGGAAAAAAGGTCGTGTTTTTTTTCGTTCTCTCATCCGTTCTATTTTCTTTTCATGAGGGACACTCACAAGCAACTAATGTGGTTACAACAAGAAAAGAGAAAGATTTTAATGTTACAAACAATACTGAATTTGAAGACGAAATTGACGAAAATGATAGAGATGATGAATTGAGGTCAAATGATCAAAGCTCGAGATAGAAAAGATGAAGTGTGAACCAAATTGGAAGAGGAGTAGATGAGATGGGAAGCTGCCTTGCGGATCTCAAATCCAAATGCAGCTACAAACATATTACCTAATACTTGCAAACGGAAAATCAAAAATTGGTTAATCATTGCCCTGACGCGTGCAATGGTAGAATGTGGATGATTCAAGTATATCGTTTACTGGTTCCCAATAGAGCCTTGCTAGACACTGATTGATAGTTTGAAAAGATAAATAAGCAGTCCGAACGATTGGATGACGTCGGGAACGATTGGATATGCGAGTCGTGTGTTAAAAAGCCTCTTATAGAAATGTAACCAACAAGGGCACATTGGCGGGGGATGGTGAATTTGACCATTAAATGATTATTAGTTTCACAACTACATAGTTTTCATCGGAAAATAGTGGGAATACTGGGATAAAAGAGAAATGTTCGGAGCTCCACGTCAGCATTTCGGCTTCTCCCAACGGAAAAGCCCACCCTGGCGATTAGTAGTAACTTACGGGAAGCTCGCCCACTTAGAGTAGCAAAGTGTAGGTCAAGGAAAGATTGAGGTCACTGATCGGGACGCGTTTGCAGGCCATTGCGAATGCACACTGAATTCTGCGTGACACCAACACATGTCGCCCAGGGGCCTTGACACTGGCACTTGCCAACGACCGGGGGGGGGTCGTGCTCCCGGCCTTCGTGTTGGTCAGTAGCGGGTATTGCGAGCAGGGCTTGGGGATGGAGGATGAATAGCCATGACGAATATATTGAAAAAACGCAAGATGTGCGTATGTAAGTATTTATATTTTTTCAAATATTTAAGGAAATTAATTCTATTCGCTTATTATTATTATTATTACATATTATTATACTATTCTATACTATATATTCTATTTACTATTATACTATTTCTTATTACTATTATATATTACTATTATTATTACTATTTACTATATTACTTTATTATATTACTTATTAATATATATTATTACTATTATTTATTATTACATTATTATTATTTATTATTATTATTATTATTCCTATATTATTCATTATTAATGCACGTAGTAATCTACACTTTTCTACTTTTCAAACACATGTGGTCCTTTGACCTTATACTAATTCATGCATCTTAAACGAAACGTTCTATCTCTACAGCAATAATGGATTATTTAGACTTCACCAACTATAGAGTTTTAAACAACATATGAAATACCATACGCAGAATATACGATGGCCTTTTACGAAAGCATGTGAAAAAGAGTAGCTGCTTTGCGTCTGGGTGCAGTGTAATGTCGCTGGTGTTATGTAATTCGGAACCATGTCCTACAATTCCATTGTTTTACTAGGCGTTTGTACCAACGGTACGTATCGGACAACACATTGCAGTAAAAAGAATGCGTGTGGGAGCGGATTGTGATGATGAGAGTGAGGGCGTGAGGGCGGTGAGGCGATAGGGCGGTGAGGCGGTGAGGCGGTGAGGCGGTGAGGCAGGTGAGGGCCGGTGAGGGCGGTGAGGGCGGTAGGGCCGGTGAGGCGGTGACGGGCGGTTAGGAGGGCGCGTGAGCGGTGAGCAGGTGAGGGCGGTGGAGGGGCCGGGCTGGCGACAGGGGCAGAAGCAGGGTGGCAGGGTGACGGAGCAGGTGGGGGTGGGGGTGGGGTGGGGTGGGGGTGGGAGTAAGGATGGGGGTAAGAGTGGGGGCGTGTGCGGGGGAGGCTGCGATTCGCGGCAGGGCATGACGAAGTCGGGAGGGAAAGGAGAGGTGCTGAGGGGTCAGGAGCGGAGGCGGAGCAAGCGGAGCAGAGCGTCAGGCGAGGGACAGGGCGGAGGCAAGAGAAGGGGGGACGGGGGCATGGGCGGCGTGAGGCGGGCCCCTGCCGGCGCATCGCGGGAGCCCCGCTGACTGCGAAGCGCGAAGGCGCGGCGCCCGCCAACCCTCCCCTCGCCCTCCCCTCCCCTCCCCTCCCCCTTGCACCGTGGACCGTCGCGTGGGAGGCGAGCGCGCCTAGGTTCAAGGCTGCCCGCCGGGCAGAACTTCGCGCCACCCCTCCCCCGCTAGCCCCCCTTCTCACCAACGCGAGCGACCGCTGCATGCCAGAGCGAAGTCTTTTGTTTTTTTACCGGCAAGAGCCCCGAGTTCGTCACAGGCATTAGTGGTCAGGTTGAAGGTTGGAACTCAGTGTCTGTTAAATATTATTAGGAACTGCACTGCTCAACAACGAATTATCTTTTTAATCTTGATCTCACAAATTAAGACATTTTAGGTTGGGTTTACTCCTGTACAGAAGCGGGGTGGGCGGTCAATTGGCGGAGAGCGGGCTGAGAGCGGGCGGAGAGTGGGGCGATGAGCGGGGCGGAGAGCGGGGCGGAGAGCGGGGCGGAGAGCGGGGCGGAGAGCGGGGCGGAGAGCGGGGCGAGGAACCAGGGGTTACTTTCGCAAGTACAAAAGTAAGGAATTGCATTTATTGACTAAAGCTCAACTAACTTATTTGTTATCCAATTATTATATTCTCAATATTTGCTGTTTACACTTCTGTAAAAAAAAAGTTTTCTATCTAAAGTCTGTTTCATTTTACATTTCCTCCTGTCTTTTGTTTCTTAAAGAAGACTTCTTTTTTGAACACTGATTTACAATCTGCTTTCTGTTTGGTATCGTATTTTTTCTTTCAAATACGAACTTTCGGCAACATGAAAATTCCGATATTTTGAAAACATGGTAATCTTCATTTAGAAGACTAATTCATTTTTATATCATCTGTCTCTTAAAATTGTGATTAAACAAAGCCTTAATTACTTCCCACAAACTCAACTTCGGAAAAAAATTATATCGTGCGAAAATGATTTACTTTTACTCTTGGTGGTTGCCAAAGTGATCCAATTTTATATTTGTGTTATTAAGTCCAATATTAATGGGTGCTTGACAGCACTCCCAGAAGAAGACAAACAAAATAAACTTCACAATGTCGCTGGAGCCTGAAATGTAAACACCGATGTACAACTTTGTTGTTGGAATAGTTTCACGAGCTTAATTATAAGATTGTTTAACAGACAAGGAAAAGTCGCTCATCAATATAATCACCGTATTATTTTTAGTGTGAACGAAATTGATTATGCAAATGATAATTTATGTGAATAGCAACAACGTAAAAAGACCTATCCGTTAACTGTGAATATCCGATTCTTTCCTGGTTTGTTAATTGCTCTTCACTACAAACACAGTCACTAAACTATTTATTTAACCTGTTAGCTATACGATACGAGACGATTATCACACTTTTCTTTCGTCTAGGTAGTTTGTTTTTAATGAACAAGTTAGGCACATAACAAAACGTATCTAGAGTAGTATATTTCAATTGCCAACCATTTCTAAAGTATGACGATCTCAATTGTAAAGATTTTAAAATAAGTAGTAGAATTTCACCCTCTTCCAATAATTGTTTTGTCAACGGTTCAGGTAACTTTTCTTACGCGTAAGAATGACATGCGATGGACGAGACGACGATAAGAACGGAGTCCGGCCCTTTGAAGTGACAATACAATTAATACAATAAATGACAATGCTGAATTGAGGATTACAAACCATCATAATAATTTATAATTAAAAAACAACAAAGGTAGATTGGATACAAATAAGGTTAATGTTTTTTTTATGAGATTGGCTGCAAGGATTGTGAATTAAAATACCCAAGACAGACAAAAAGAAAGTTAAAAACAGAATTAATATCATTGAAACAATATCAAAGAAATAACAAAGACAAAACGCCATCATTAAACACAGAATTGACCTTCTCACAATACTGACTTCAACACAAAATCAAAATTCAATACAACATCAAAATTCTTGACAATGAACCACATTTAAGACCAAGACTAATAATGTATATAATTAGTAAATTTTGAGAAAGAATATTAATGTTTGCGTCTTGTCTGTCCAAACGTTTTTAAAGCTGAAGACATATTTGAACTTTGTTGCCATGGGAACTAATTATGTTTAAAATATTTTGGGGGTACAGATTCTGCCTTGCCAAACATTATTTGTTATATATGGAACAAAAATATTAGTTTTTCTCATAAAATGAGTATCAGATTATTGTACAAAATTGACATTGTTTGTTTGTTTGTTTGTTTGAGTTTGATGATAGTTTAGTACAAACGGGCGTGTTATCTAATGTGCATGATGTACTAAGTTTTTATAATTTTACGTAACTGGTAATAGAAGAAACCCTATGTTAACAGCACCACTAATTGGCGCAATTTACGTACAATTTTCCTAATCTCTCTGCTACAGTCCATGAATTGTTCTGCTGCTCTACACTGCATTATCTATAATGCGAAACCTTCTGTACCGTATGAAATTTGAACCGCGAAGTTCGATTCTAAAACATCCACTAAATAACGAAGTACAATGTGTTATTACAAAAACGATGCGTTAGTATTTCTGCCAGTAAGGGGCTGGTATACCCTTCGTTCCTGTTGGTTTCTTGATTCATTTCTGATACACATTTATTATAGCATCAATAGAAGATTGGGAGACCAGGAATAGGCCCTGTGTTTGTGCGCTATTTGCTCTCACCATAACCTCAACGTTCGCCTTCCACTTTTTCATTCCCCCACGTATTCAACCTGGAGCATGTTTAACAAAGAGAGGTTAGCTTTCAATGAAGACTGCTCGGCCCCAAATTCTTTCTCAGTTGTTCGTTACAATGTAACACATCACTATACATTTCATTCGATTCTCATTCTTCATTTATCAAAACGAAACGTTACTTATGAGAATTGCACAAGTATCATTATAGTACGTCAGTAATGTAGTTTTTGATTAACTAAATTCATCAAGTTAGAGTGGATAGTGGCCCGTAAGTTAACGTATTAGCATCTGATATTTCTACACAACAACTCACACGTCAATATCTCATTATCTTGTTTCGCTTTTCTTTGTAGCAGCCAACATAAATTACCAACAAGAATTCTGAGCCACTGTAATACATTATCGTGGCAATAAGTGTCTGCCTTCCAACGGTATAGTATGACATCATCACAGAAGAAAAGCATTTGCAAATGTGCTGGTCTATTGTCTCTCAATACCACAATGCGCAGATTAATCATGACACTTGACTGAGTCAGGCTACTACTGTACTATGAGAGAGGAGAAAGTGAGAAAAGAAACAGACCGTTCCCGTGCTCTTATGCCAAGGTTTATGAGATCACCGCCAAGAAACGGAGTAAGCAATGGGTTCAATATTTTTTTGAGGAAAAGGGAAGGGATCATACATTTTAGGGGTGAGTGAGTATTTCGTGTTTTCAGGCACATCAACTACTTTCGTCATTAGTTCAGCTAGTGAAATGCATGTTATAACCGAGAGTTGGCTGTTCTTACCCTCTAGAACAGCGTCGTCCAACTAGCGACCCGCGTTGCCATTTATTGTAGCTCGCGAAAGGTTGTTAGTCAAAAGTCCCTTGCATCCATGTCGGGCGAAAATATTGCACCTAGCGCACGCGCCCTGGGGGGGGTGTCAATATCCCCTTAATGTAAAAACAGGTTAAGTTACGATTCTTTGTAGTATATTCAGAAATTCAGTCTTTCCAATGTGTTTCACCAAGTTGTGCATGGTGCGGCCTGATATCAAGCATGGTTCCATTTCCCTCTCCCCGTTTCAGAGCAACGGGGCAAACTGTCGAGCTCAACAACACGGGTATGTCAGGTAAGGAGCCCTCGAGTAATCAAAATATGGCCCGCAACGATCTACATAACTACTTTTTGTTTCTCGTTCAAGTATCTTCCCTAGTGGAACACAATCAATCCAGGATAAGATCTAAGCTTCCGAATAGTCTCCTCATTTGTCTCCTCATTTGGTCCCTGTAAGTGTGTGTGTGTGTGTGTGTGTGTGTGTGTGTGTAAGGAGAAACGAGAGGACAAGGATGAGGAAGGAAAGATCGCGCAAGGTCCGTTCGTAATTGTTCATCTTCGGCGACATTCGCTTTGAGTTGAGCGGAGGAGCTACTGATAAATACCGATGACAGCAATCGGCCGCTGGAATTCTCCAGCCAGTGGCTGAATTCTCCTATCCATGCAAGCAATACCGGAAATCTGCCACCGGTTTCTAACCCTCGTACCTCCCCGGCCAGGGACACTGCAGGCTCAACGGCTCTTATTCGACGTGTTTACTTCAAAGGTGTCCATCTGAAAAGCACACACGCGCGGGTGCACGCGCGCCGCACCGCAGGTGGATGTGCTCCTTCCTTAGCAGTGCAACGATCTATGGCAAATATAAAGCGAATCACTCACTCATTGTACTTCGATTCGTTTAGGTTCCTCCTGAAGAACAGCGGTTTGCAAAATTTGAATTTCCATCCCATCACGTTTTATCGCGTAAAGGACTCTAAATAATATTTGTAATAATAATAATAATAATAATAATAATAATAAATAATTATAATAATGCCAATCCGATGGCAGAGATTGCTAAGGCAGTAGTGTAATGACGATCTCGGACCAAGAATCGCGAGTTCGAGTTCCGCCTCGGACATGGTTGTATTCTGCGTGTCTCTGTATGTTCGGGTGTGTCGACTTCATAATTCGTTATAATTTCATCCCATCCTCCAGAGCTAAAAACCTTGGGGTATAAAAATGGAATCAGCATTAAAATGCTTATTCCCCCTATAGAAAAGTAACTTGCACCTACCCCGACACATAATCAAGTCTGAGCTCTGGTGTTATGCACGTATCGCGTGGCCCCATGATGGCCGAGCAAAAGTAATAATAATAATGTAAAACGAAAGGTTGGCATTTAGTTTCAGTTATTGTTGGTGTAAAAGCAAAACGCCGAAATTTGCTCCTCTAGGCATATTGAAGACAACTAATGGACACCTATCACAAAACGAGTGCCAAAGGCGAATATTTAATTCGTATTTCACATTAAAAGGCTTCTGTTATTGCTCCTACAATGTTACTGGAACTACTGTGAAGAACATTCAGAGACCTTTAAGTAAAAATAAGACAATTTTGGAATTCCAATTCTGAATTCAACAATTCTATGCTTCATTTTTGAAGAACGTTCAACTCTTTATTTCTGTCTTGATGGAAACAAAGTCATTTAGAAGACAGATTCTCCTCCTTTCCGAACGAGGAAATGCACGTGGGAAATTCATAGGGGAGAAAGGATTGCTTGTTCAGGAATTCAACGTGCTGCCCTGTTCTCTGTCAGGTACGAAGTGGGTATTGGTCAAATAGCCGTCAATAATGCTAATGGTAACCTTAATCCATTTTCCTCTTTTGCATCGACACAGAGTGTTACTAGAACTTAGCTGCTCGTTACCCCACAACACATAGGCACTACCAGCTAGTACGAATTACATTACTGACGCAATCATGACATTTGAAAATACATGAAACCGCTAGCGTGAAACAACTCGCAGTTAAAGAAATAATGACTGTCAACCTTTTGTTAGCTTATTCACCGAAATAGACCATGAGATGTTGACGGTTACTCCGTTTTAGTCAACTGATATGACTCTACCAACAGGAATGTTTCGCCAACATGTGCTTCGAGCATCACGCAGTTCCTCTGAAGGAAGTCGTTCAGCGCGAATCACGTCGTGTCTCAATGGGAGTTGCCCACTCAGCGTGTTTCTTTTGTTCCCTCCACATTAACCCTGTGGAGAAGGGGAATTTATTTTCTTTAAATTATGGACATTATACTGCTGTCTTCGGGCTTAAGCGGCTAGAAAAGAGGTTTTTTCTTTCAGCTAAGTTTTACATTGTAGTCCTAAAGTTAACTTACTTGCACTTTGGCATTACTATCTTAGACTAAGATCAGTTTTGTTAATACTATAATACTTCAGAAATTGTTATTTTACGGGTGAGATAGTGTTTGTAGTGGCAGTTTGCAGAACAGGATTACTTCGGGTTGGAATGTTTCGCAAGCGCAATGTTCTTCGGTCGGGTGGTCGAGCTGTCAGGCAGGCCAGCGAGGGGAACTTTTGCCTTCCTGCCCTTTGCGGACGCAGTACAGTGCTTCCGATGGAAGAAATTCTTCGGGCAAAACAGGAATATTCTTCGGGTAATTTAATAATTGTGGGAAAATAGTTGTATGGTTGTCCATTAGCGCAACGAAACTACAAAACTAATTTCTGCTACAGGCAAGTTTATGGCATTATTACTGCGATAATAATTAAAATGGTTGTGATAAGCCATAAGTAGACTTAGAAATTGTTTGGGTAAGATAATGAAGCAATGCATTCCTCAAAATTCGAATTGCAGATACAATTTTTTTTATCACGCAATTAAGATGTTTGTTATGTTCTATACCTGCTCTTCATATCTTGTTTATTACTTAGCTAAACCAGAGCAACTACCCAATTTTAATAAGAAAATGCTTAAGTACAAAATAGTTTATTTACAAGAGAAGCAGAAAACTGCGTCGAGTTACTTGCAAGGGAGCCATATTGCGACCTTTAGAAAAAAATCTTAACAAGATTAAGATTGGCTTTGACATTTATACTGCAATTTGAAACTCCATTTGCATTTAATTCCATTCGCACTGCAATTAAATGCAAGTCTATTTAAATATAAAAAAGTGCTTTTTGGAGTGCTTTCCTATTTTTTAAAAAATTTTACTTCTGCATAATTTTAAATCAGTTCTTGTTAGAACAATAAGTAAATGATGTCTAATAAATACATTTCTGACGTGAATTTCTTTCCTACTTACTCGTAAGCTAATTTCTGAAACAAGGAAGAAACTAACCTGGCAAAAAAGTAAAAATTGC
>BOPP01000123.1:1177708-1205714 GCA_017312745.1 Gryllus bimaculatus | reverse complement strand
TTTATTTATGATATTTGGTTTTAATTTTCTGGATTTTTTTTTCCCATTCACTCGCAACATTTCACACTGGGTTCTATTTGGCGACACACACACTATATACACCTAAAACACTATTCAGGGGCGACAGTCTCTGCCAGGCAGGTCAGTGCCACCGGAGTCTCTCGCGATCGGCGACGTCGACAACGCCCGTGCCGCCGCGCGCCCTCCCCCCCGCCGCCCCGGGCGTCTAACAGAGGACCTCGCGAGCAGGCTGCGCTTCGCACGTTGCTCCGTCTGGAGAAAACCCGGGGCCGAAGCCATCTGCCACACACGAACGCATACACAGACGCACACGCACGGCGCGCGCTCACGCCGCACACACCGCACGCACCGCAACGCACACGCCACGCACACGCACACAGCACACACAACGCACAGCACCGCACGCAACACAGCACGCACACGCACGCACACCACACACGCACACGCACACGCACGCACACACAGCAACACACACGCACACGCACGCGCGACGCGGCACACACGCATACGCGCGCGCACACCAAGCACGCGCGGCGCAACACATCTTCGTGACACCGCGCGCAGACGACGCACAACACATAGCACAGACGCGCGCGCACACGCACACACACATGCACAACACGCGCGCAACACGCACAACAGCACGCCACGCACACACACGCACACACACGCAGGACACTTTCACACACACAATGTTGCGTTCAAGTGGAATCCTATGCGAATCTACTCTTTTTTTACTGCTTGCATTTTTACTTTTTGCAGTTAGTTTCTTCCTTGTTTCAGAAATTACTACGAGTAAGTGGAAAGAAATTCACTTCAGAAATATATTTATAGACATCATTTACTTATTGTTCTAACAAGAACTGGATTAAAAACTTATGCAGAGTAAAATTTTTTTAACAAAAAGAAAGCACTCCAACAAAGCACATTTTTTATATTCCGTTGCCGTGTTTGTTTTTCTTAATTAAATATGACTTTTTGCCCATTTAATTCCAGGTGGCGGAATGGAATTCAAATGCAAAATGGAGTTTCAATTGCAGTATAAATGTCAAAGCCATATCTGAATCTTGTTAGATTTTTTGCTCTAAAGTTGCATAATGGCTCCCTGAAAGTACTCGACGCAGTTTCTGCTTGCTGTTGTGAATAACTATTTGGTACTTCTATGCATTTCTCTCTATTAAAATTGGGTGTTGCCTGTTTTAGCTGGTAATACAGGCAAGATAATAAGCAGGCGTGGTATAGCCATAACTAACATCGTAATTGCGTGATAAAAAATTGTATCTGCAATACAATTTTGAGGAATGCATTGGCTCATAATCTTACCCACAATTCCTAAGTCTACTTATGGCTTTCCTGCACTACATTTTTAAATTATTATCGCAGGTAATAATGCATAAACTTGCCCTGAGCAGAAAATTCAGTTTTGTAGTTTCGGTTGCGCTAATGGAACAACCATCTAACTTATTTTCTCCACAATTGATTAAATTATCCCGATTATAATTTCCTGTTTTGCCCGAAAGAATGTTCTCCATCGGGAAGCACTGTACTGCGTCTCGTCAAGGCAGAAGGCTAAAGTTCGCGCTCGCTGGCCTGCTGACAGCTGACACCCGCCCGGAAGAACATTGCTGCTTGCGAAAATCATTCCAACCCGAAGTAATCTGGTTCTGCAAGCTGCACTACAAACACATCTCACCGTATAACAATTTCTGTAAGTATTATAAGGTTTAAAAAACTGATCTTAGTTCTAAGTTAGTAATGCCAAAGGCACGTAAATTAACTTTTGACTACAATGTAAAACTTAGCTGAAAGATAAACCTTTTTCTATGCCGCTTAAGCCGCAGACGAGCAGTATAAGTCATAATTTATAGAAAATAAATTTCCTTCTCACAGGGTTAATGTGGAGGGGCAAAGAACACGCTGAGTGGGGCAACTCCCATTGAGACACGACGTGATTCGCGCTTGAACGACTTCCTTCAGAGGAACTGCGTGATGCTCGAATCACCATGTTTGGCGAAGATCAATTCCTGTTGGTAGCGTCAATCAGTTGACTAAAACGAGTAACCTTGCACGCATCTTCATGGTCTATTTCGGAGAATATTAGCTAATTTAAATAGGTTGACATAGTCATTATTTTTTTCTTCTAACTCAAGTTGTTTTCACGCTGTCTGTTATGTATTTTCAAATGTCATTGTTTGCGTCAGTAAATTTGTAATTTTCGCATACGTGTAGTTTCCTTAATATGTGTTGTTGGTAACGAGCTGCTGAGTTCTAGTTAACTACTTCTGTTTGATCTCTAAAAGTGGAAAATTGGATTATTGTTACCATTAGTCCATAATATTTGATCGGCTATTCCAATAACCTCACTTCGTACCTGACAGAGAACAGTGTCAGCACGTTTATTCTCTTGTAACAAGCATCCTTTCTCCCCTATTGTAATTTCCCTCGTGCATTTCCTACGTTCGAATGTGATGGAGTAATTCTGTCTTCTATAATGACTTTGTTTCATCAAGTACTCAAGATATATAGAGTTTGAATCGTTCTTCAAAATGAGCATGGTGAATTCAGAGAATTCAATAATTGTCTTATTTTTAACTTGTGATCCTGGAATGTTCTTCACAGTGTTCCAGTAACATGAGAGCGATAACAGAAGCCTTTATGTGAAATACGAATTAATATTCGGCCTTTGGCACTCGTTTTGTTGTGATACAGGTGGTTCCATTAGTTGTGCTTCAATATGCCTAGAGGTAGCAATTTCGGCGTTTTTTGCTTTTATAGCACCAACAATAACTGAAAACTAATGCACAAACCTTTCGGTTATTACATTATGATATAATTTTGCTCGGCATCATGGAGCCACGCGATAACGTGCATAACACCAGAGCTCAGCCTTGATTATGTGTCGGGGTAGGTGCAAGTTAGCTTTCTATAGGGGGAATAAGCAGTTTTAATGCTCTGATATCCATTTTTATACCCAAGGTTTTCGCTCTGGAGGATTTTTTTTTTGGGGGGTGGTGAAAAAAAAAAAAAAAAAATTTTTTTTGAAAAAAAAAATTTTTTAAAAATAAACTCGCGAATTTTTTATGAAAAGGTTTCGACACAACCCGAACATACAGAGACACGCAAGAATACAACCATGTCTCCGAGGCGGACTCGAACTAGGATTTTCTTGGGTCCGAAGGATCGTCATTTACACTACTGCCTTTAGCAATCTTCTGCCATCGGATTGGCATTATTATAATTATTTATAATTATTATTATTATTTATTATTATTAATTATTATTATTATTACAGATATATTAGAGGTCCTTACCGTCGATAAAAACGTGATGGGTTGGAAATTAAATTTTGCAGAACGCTGTTCTTCAAGAGGAACCTAAATGAATCGGAAGTAGCAATTAGTGGTGATTCGCTTTATATATTGCCATATGATCGTTGCCATTCTGCATAAGGAAGGAGGCACATCCACGCTCGGTGCGGCGCGCGTGCATCGCCGCGCGTGTGTGCTTTTAGATGGACACCTTTGGAAGTAAACCGGTCGAATAAGAGCCGTTGAGCCTGCAGTGTTCCCTGGCCCGGGGAGGTACGAGGGTTAGAAACCGGTGGCAGATTTCGGTATTGCTTGCATGGATAGAGATAATTCAGCCCATGGCTGGAGAATTCAGCGGCCGATTGCTGTCATCGGTATTTATAGTAGCTCTCCGCTCAATCTCAAAAGCGAATGTCGCCGAAGATGAACAATACGAACGGACCTTGTGCGCATCTTTCCTTCTCATCCTTGTCCTCTCGTTTTCTCTACACATACTCACACACACACCACCACAACACACACACTTACAGGCCAATAGGAGACCAAATGAGGAGACTATTCGGAAGCTTAGATTTATCCTGGATTGATTGTGTTCCATCTAGGGAAGATACTTTGAAACGAGAAAACAAAAGAGTATGTAGATCGTTGCGGGCCATATTTTTGATTATCGAGGGCCTTTACCTGACATATTGCCGTGTTGTTGAGCTCGACAGTTTGCCCCGGTGCCTGAACGGGGCGATGGGAAATGGAACCATGCTTGATATCAGGTACCCGGCCAAAAAAACCATGCACATACTTTGGTGAAACACATTGGAAAGTACTGAATTTCTGAATACTACAGAAGAATCGGTAACTTAACCTTTTTTAACATTAAGGGATATTGACACCCTCCCCCAGGGCGCGTGCGCTAGGTGCAATATTTTCGCCCGACAATGGATGCAAAGGGACTTTTGAACTAAACTAACCTTTCGCTCAGAGCTACAATAAATGGCACGCGGGTCGCCTGTTGGACGACGCTGTTCTAGAGGGTAAAGAACAGCCAACTCTCGGTTATATTAATGGCATTTCACTAGGCTGAACTAATGACGAAAGTAGTTGATGTGCCTGAAAACACGAAATATCACTCACCCTAAATGTTTGTATCCCTTCCCTTTCCCTCAAAAATATTGCAACCAATTGGCTTACTGCAGTTTTCTTGGCGGTGATCTCATAAACTTGGCATAAGAGCACGGGAACGGTCTTGTTTCTTTTCTCACTTCTCTCTCTTCATAGTTAAGTAGTAGCTGACTCAGCAAGTGTCATGATTTAAGCTGCGGCATTGTGTATTAGAGAGACCATAGACGCAGCAATTTGCAAATGCTTTTCTTCTGTGAATGAATGTATACTTATCGTTGGAAAGGAGCAAGACACTTATTGCACGTAATGTTTAAGAGGCTCGAATTCTTGTTGGTAATTTATGTGGCTGCTACAAAGGTAAAAGCGAACAAGATATGTGAGATAGACGTGTGGATTGTTGTGTAGAAATATCAGATGCTAATACTTAACTACGGGCCACTATCCACTCCTAAGTTTGATGATTTTAGTTAATCACAAACTACATTACTGACGCACTATAAGATATTGGTGCAATTTACTTTAACGTAAACGATTTTTTTTCGTTTGATAAATGAGAATGAGAATCGAAGTGAAATGTATATGAGTGTTAATTGTAACGAACAACTGAGAAGATTTGGGGCCGAGCAGTCTTCATTGAAAGCTAACTTCTTGTCTAACATGCTCCAGGTTGAATGGTGGGGGAATGAAAAAGTGGAACGCAACGTTATTGAGGTTATGGTAAGCAAATGCGCACAAACAACAGGGCTTTCCTGGTCTCCCAATCTCTATTGATAGCTATAATAAAGTGTAGAGAAATGAATAAGACCCAACAGGATCGAAGGGTATACCAGCCCCTTACGGCAGAATACTAACGCATCGTTTGTAATAACAAATTGTACTTCGTGAATAATTTTGTGGATGTTTAGGAATCGAACTTCGCGGTTTCAAATTGTTCAATACGGTACAGAAGTTTTGCATTATATGATAATGCCAGTGTAGAGCAGCAGAACAATTCATGACTGTAGCAGAGAGATAGGAAATTGTAGGGGGGGGGCGTAAATTGCGCCAATTAGTGGTGCTGTTAACATAGGTTTTCTTCTATTAGCAGTTCGTAACATTATAAAAACTTAGTAACATCATGCACATTAGATAACACGGCAAGATTACCCGTTTGTATAAACTATCATCAAACTCAACACAGACAGAACAAAGCAAGTTGATCAATGTTTAGTACAATAATCTGATACGCATGGTTTATGGAAAAAACTAAAGTGATTTTTGTTGACCATAGGATAGTAACATGAATGTTTGGCAAGGCAGATCTGTACCCAAAATATTTTAAACATAATTAGTTCCCATGGCAACAAAGTTCAAAATATGTCTTCAGTTTAAAAACGTTTGACAGACGAGCAAACATTAATATTCTTTCTCAACATTTACTAATTAATATTACATTATTATCTGGTCTTAAATGTGGTTCATTGGTCAAGAATTTTGAATGTTGTCTTGAATTTTTTGATTTGTGTTGAAGTCAGTATTGTGGAAGGTCAATTCTGTGTAATGATGGCGTTTTGTCTTTGGTTAATTTCTTTGATATTGTTATCAATGATATATTTGTTTTTAAACTTTCTTTTTGTCTGTCTTGGGTATTTTAATTCACAATCCTTGCAGCCAATTCATAAAAAACATTAACCTTATTTGTATCAATCTCCTTTGTTGTTTTTTAATTTAAATTATGATGGTTTGTAATCTTCAATTCAGCATTGTCTTTTTGGTATTAATTGTATGTTCACTTATCAAAGGGCCGACTCCGTTCTTTATCGTCGTCTCGTCCATCGCTGTCATTCTTACGCGTAAGCAAAAGTTTCCTGAACGCGTTGACAAAACAATTATTGAAGAGGGTGAAATTCTACTATTATTTAAAACTTTACATTGAATCGTCATACTTTTAGAAATGGTTGGCAAATTGAAATAATACTACTCTAGATCCGTTTTGGTTATGTGCCTAACTGTTTCATTAAACCAACTACCTGACGAAAGAAAAGTGTGATAATCGTCTCGTATCGTAATAGCTAACAGGTAAATAAATTAGTTTAGTGACTGTGTTGTAGTGAAGACAATTAACAAACCAGAAAGAATCGGAATATTCACAGTTAAACGGATAGGTCTTTTACGTTGTTTGTATTGTCACATAAATATCATTTGCATAATCAATTCTTCACACTAAAAATAATACGGGTGATTATATTGATGACGACTTTCCTTGTCTGTTAACAATCGTTATAATTAAGTCTCGTGAAACTATTCCAACAACAAGTTGTACATCGTGTTACATTTCAGGCTCCAGCGACATTGTGAAAGTTTAATTTTGTTTGTCTTCTTCTGGGAGTGCTGTCAAGCACCCATATATTGGACTTAATTAACACAAATATAAAATTGGATCACTTTGGGCAAACCACCAAAATAAAAGTAAATCATCTTTTGCACGAATAATTTTTTTCCGAAGTGAGTTGTGGGAAGTAATTAGGCTTTGTTTAATCACAATTTTAAGAGACGATGATATAAAACTGAATTAAGTCTCTAAATGAACGATTACCATGTTTTCAAAATATCGGAATTTTCATGTTGCGAAGTTGTATTTGAAAGAAAAAAAATACGATACCACACAAAAAGCAGATTGTAAATCAGTGTTCAAAAAAGAAGTCTCTTTAAGAAAACAAAAGGACAGGAGGAAATGTAAAATGAAACAGACTTTAGATAGAAAACTTTTTTTTACAGAACGTGTAAACAGCAAAATTTGAGCAATTAATAATTGATAACAAATAAGTTAGTTGAGCTTTTAGTCATAATGCAATTCCTTACTTTTGTACTTGCGAAAGTAACGCCTGGTTCCCTCGCCCGCTCTCCGCCCCGGCTCTCCGCCCGCTCTCCGCCGCTCGTCCGCGCTTCCGCCCGCTCTCCGCCCGCTCTCCGCGCCCGCTCTCCGCCCCGCTCATCGCCCCACTCTCCGCCCGCTCTCAGCCCGCTCTCCGCCAATTGACCGCCCACCCCGCTTCTGTACAGGAGTAAACCCAACCTAAAATGTCTTAATTTGTGAGATCAAGATTAAAAAGATAATTCGTTGTTGAGCAGTGCAGTTCCTAATAATATTTAACAGACACTGAGTTCCAACCTTCAACCTGACCACTAATGCCTGTGACGAACTCGGGGCTCTTGCCGGTAAAAAAACAAAAGACTTCGCTCTGGCATGCAGCGGTCGCTCGCGTTGGTGAGAAGGGGGGCTAGCGGGGGAGGGGTGGCGCGAAGTTCTGCCCGGCGGGCAGCCTTGAACCTAGGCGCGCTCGCCTCCCACGCGACGGTCCACGGTGCAAGGGGGAGGGGAGGGGAGGGGAGGGCGAGGGGAGGGTTGGCGGGCGCCGCGCCTTCGCGCTTCGCAGTCAGCGGGGCTCCCGCGATGCGCCGGCAGGGGCCCGCCTCACGCCGCCCATGCCCCCGTCCCCCCTTCTCTTGCCTCCGCCCTGTCCCTCGCCTGACGCTCTGCTCCGCTTGCTCCGCCTCCGCTCCTGACCCCTCAGCACCTCTCCTTTCCCTCCCGACTTCGTCATGCCCTGCCGCGAATCGCAGCCTCCCCCGCACACGCCCCCACTCTTACCCCCATCCTTACTCCCACCCCCACCCCACCCCACCCCCACCCCCACCTGCTCCGTCACCCTGCCACCCTGCTTCTGCCCCTGTCGCCAGCCCGGCCCCTCCACCGCCCTCACCTGCTCACCGCTCACGCGCCCTCCTAACCGCCCGTCACCGCCTCACCGGCCCTACCGCCCTCACCGCCCTCACCGGCCCTCACCTGCCTCACCGCCTCACCGCCTCACCGCCTCACCGCCCTATCGCCTCACCGCCCTCACGCCCTCACTCTCATCATCACAATCCGCTCCCACACGCATTCTTTTTACTGCAATGTGTTGTCCGATACGTACCGTTGGTACAAACGCCTAGTAAAACAATGGAATTGTAGGACATGGTTCCGAATTACATAACACCAGCGACATTACACTGCACCCAGACGCAAAGCAGCTACTCTTTTTCACATGCTTTCGTAAAAGGCCATCGTATATTCTGCGTATGGTATTTCATATGTTGTTTAAAACTCTATAGTTGGTGAAGTCTAAATAATCCATTATTGCTGTAGAGATAGAACGTTTCGTTTAAGATGCATGAATTAGTATAAGGTCAAAGGACCACATGTGTTTGAAAAGTAGAAAAGTGTAGATTACTACGTGCATTAATAATGAATAATATAGGAATAATAATAATAATAATAAATAATAATAATAGTAATAATAATAGTAATAGTAATAATAATAGTATTAATAAGTAATATATAATACATAGTAATAAATAGTAAATAGTAATAAATAATAGTAATATATAATAGTAATAAATAATAGTAATAATAGTAAATAGTAATAATATAGTAATAGTAATAGTAATAATAATAATAGTAATATAATAAGATAATAATAATAATAGGAATAGAATTAATTTCCTTAAAAATATTTGAAAAATATAAATACTTACAGTACGCACATCTTTGCGTTTTTTCATTACCTATTCTGTTCATGGCTATTCATCCTCCATCCCCAAGCCCTGCTCGAATACCCGCTACCTGACCAACACCGAAGGCCGGAGCACGACCCCCCCCCCCCGGTCCGTTGGCAAGTGCAGTGTCAAAGGCCCTGGGCGACAGTGTTGGTGTCACGCAGAATTCAGGTGGCATTCGCAATGGCCTGCAAACGCGTCCCGATCAGTGACCTACAATCTTCCTTCGACCTACACTTGCTACTCTAGTGGGCGAGCTTCCGTAAAGTTACTACTATTACGCCAGGTGGGCTTCCGTTGGGGAAGCCGAAAGCTGACGTGGAGCTCCGAACTTTCTCTTTATCCCAGTATTCCCAATATATTTCCGATGAAAGTATGTAAGTTGTGAAACTAATATCGTTTTAATGGTCAAATTCGCATCCCCACGCGAATGTGTCCTTTTTGGGTTAACATTTCTATAAGAGGCTTTTTAACGACACGACTCCGCATATATCCAATCGTTCCCGACGGGTCAGTCCAATTCGTATCGGAACTGCGCTTATTTAATGTTTTCAAACTATCAAATCAGTGTCTAGCAAGGCTCTATTGGGAACCAGTAAGCGATATACTTAATCATCCACATTCACTAACGCATTGCACGCGGTCAGGGCAATGATTAACCAATCTTTTGATTTTCCGTTTGCAAGTATTAGGTAATCATGTTTGTAGCTGCATTTGGATTTGAGTATCCGCAAGGCAGCTTTCCCATTCATCTACTCCTCTTCCAATTGGGTTCACACATTCATCTTTCTATCTCAGAGCTTGGATCATTTTGGAACCTGCATTCATCATCTCTATCATTTTCTACCAATGCAGTTTTGTACAAATCTTAGGTTGCCGGCCAAAGTGCCGGCTTCATCCATAGGTTAAGTTGGAAAACAGTTAGTATGTAAGCACTGCCCTCTTCTTCGCCGCATAAGCCAAAGAGCTGCGGCGTATGTACCCCAACATGCCAAATTCCCGTAAGAGTAGTGCATACTGCTACCATAGGCGGTGGCTGTGAAGCTAGATGACGAGATCCGGTGTCGACCTACCGTCTGCTTGAGGAGGTGACCCCAACCAGGTATCTCCCACTAGCGAGGCACCATCCCAGACGGGACAAAGTAAGCTTTCGAGAGGAGGTGATGGAGTATCATGTTAGTATGTGTGCGCGTGTAAGGGGTGAGGAAGGATAGATCGCGCGCGATCCGTTTGATAGGGAACTTCTCCAGCATTCATCTGGTACTAATGGAAGAAACCAAGGAAGACTACCGATCAGAGCAGCCGGTCGCTAGAATTCTCCTCCAAACAGCGACTGGACTCGACCTAACTGACTAGCTTGTGACGAAATTTCTCCACCGACGGGATTCGAACTTAGGACTTACTGGTCAGAGGCACTGTAGCGATTCAGTTGATGCTCTGAGCCAACTCTCCCGGTCTTTTTGGGGGGATAGTGAAACCTATGGGATTCTCATCAAATCAAATCAAGACAAATCTCAAAGCATTTAAAGTTTCCAAAACGGAACACTAGTCATTTAAGGTTCTTTTACCGGCATTAATGCTTTATGCGGGTTCTTTGATCCGGAACTTCAATTCTTCAAGATCCAGAATGCCAATACTACAAAGTTCAAGAATTTCCGAATATTTTCTACTCCTACTCTTTCGAGCCACCATTATTGTTATTATTTCATTCTTCATATTAATATGAAATGTAGACTCCGCAAGACCCTCCGCAAGCAAGACACCTGACAAGAGATAAATGGAATGTGAAGAACGAAAAAACGAACGTGGAGGGATCGTCAAATGATAGGAATCAATGCAACCAAATGAAATCATCCGTCAATTGTGCTCTTATAAAAGGAAACGCAATTATGTTGTGTTTAAAAAAGGAAAACCTGAAGTTATAAGTCCAGTGCCGGATGAATAAATAATTTAAAAGTACAGAATTCGCGTACACACATTCCAAATACAACGAGCGTCGGCGATTTTGAAATGTATGTCAATTGATCAATCTATGCCATGTAAAAAATACACAAATTAAATCAATGAATTCATCACGCTGCTTCATTGATCCTTGCGAAAAGGGGATTGAATTTCACCCATTCAGTCATATTCCAATTAACACAATGGACGCTATCTGCTTTCAATGCCCTGTGAGCAGTCTGGTAAAAGGCCACGTTGTCGTTTCGTTGTCACGTTGTCGTTGTCCTTTCACTTCATTTTCAGTTCACGTAATGATGAGTCACAAGGATACGCAAGGTGACTTATTGACGCGTAAGTACGAAAGCATTTGACTCAGCTAAGTTCACAAGTGGAAACGAAGTGTAAGTTGAGGTTCCTCGAAGTAAATTTCAACTCTTGGCAGTAGTTTTTCGAAAGATCAATCGTGTAATGAATTTTGATTTACCATATTTTGATGCAGGTAAAGTGTAAGTCAAAAATTCACTGAAAAATCAAACGTTTTTACGTTGAATAAATTACCTGTCATCCACACTAAGAAAATAATAAGTTTTTCTATCGCATCTTTGATTATTATAATCATAATTATCATTCCTATTACTCAGATCAAAAATTTACTTATTTCCTTTGATTCAATTGGGATGGAATTTATTGTGGTCAAAAAAGTTCTCTGACGGTGTTTACCGTTAGTTCGTTTTCTCCGTCTCTTTCTATTAATCACAAAGTTTTCGTCGATGACCAGCATCTTCAGGTACTTTTCTCTATATGACCCCTTGTTGCAAGACTCAGAAAATAGTTGGTGGACAACATAAGTGGTTCAGCCGGTATGCGGAACATAATTACTTTAGGGTTAATAGCTCGTATTGGGATCGCAAATTAATGATTCAACCACATTACACATACTTTCTAGAAGTACCTGCAACTTTCATTTCGTATTGTCATTGTCGACGTACCATAAATATTTCATGAATCTGTGTTAAATATCTCTATTGCTTTACCTAGGATTTCTTTGATATCAACGCACATTTTTCAATTCCTAACACCCGTTTACATTTATTTAGAGGTGAAAGCTAGGAATTTGTCGAGCAGATATCAACAAATGCATTATCAACCCGGTATATTCTCAACTATGTTAAGTACGTTACGTTAAGATGACAATTCTCAGAGACATTCATTTCTAATGCCTACAAGCCAGCTTCCATGACCTTTGGAAATTCAAGCTATTAATTTATTTCAGTAGAATGAAGTTAAATATATTGTGCTTCATATTCGTTCCGCTTCTGTCATGTGTAATGTTTTCCTCGGTCGTCGTCGGTTCCGTTCTTGCACAATATTTTTGCGACCGCAGCGATGCCGGAGGTTTGACGTTTTACCGGATTATTGATATTCACGGTACACTCGTGAACTGGTCATATGGAAAGATCCAAATTTCATCGTGACCTCGGAGATATGCTCCATCTCTCTTGCTCTGACTATAACACCGCTTTCAAACTCACTTAAATCGTGATAACCTGCCATTGTAGCAGCAGGAACCAATCTAACAACTGTGCCAAACTCTGGTTTTCGTATAGTCGTTGCCGACTGGAGCGCCGTGTCGTAATAACTGTAAGGGTCTAGTTATCTCACGAGACGTAGGGAAAGCCCCTACGTACATTTCGTCGAGTCTCCGCCCGATCACCCATCAAGAAACTGGCTACTTTACGATGATGCGAGAGCGATTAGAAGAATGTAATCGTCAAATGATGCCATGATGAACGACGGAAGGATAGTCAATCCACGCTGTTCTACAAATAGACTATGGTTATAGAGTGTACAGTTGCCAGTCAGCCGACTCAAAGGCAGTAGAGCTTGAAGTGTGTGTGTGTGTGTGTGTGTGTGTGGGGGTGATGCATCTTCTAATTCTGCGAAACCTATTTCACCCCTCCCCAGTGTTGCGGAATTATTGGCTTTACCTCCCTTAAAGCATTACTTTCCTCTCGTATCATCTCAGGCAGACTCCAGGAGACCGATGTCACCACAGTGTCTCTGGCCAGGAGATCTTAGGTTTGAGTCCCGACGGTGTTTCTGCTTGGCCAGAAGTCCATATGCAGTCAAGCCCGATACAATGGTAGTAGTTTACAATTTTCTTTTTGGCATGTTATTTCATAAAGGATTAAATTAGTTAATAAATTTCATCTGAAAAACTACATTGAGTGAACGATAACCATGGGTTAATGTGGGTTTTAAAAAAGCCGTGGCAGGTTTGTCGCGTTCTGCTGACTCCAGATCAGAAAAGCCCGCAAGTGGATTGGTTTCTGGTGTTTGGTGGAATATGCCTCCCATCGGGGCGTAAAGGGTACCCAGCAAACGTTTTTGGTTTTATCCTGGATCCTAGGAAATAAATTAAGTGTAAGAAAGAAGCAGTTTGACTGATCGAAAAAAGAGAAAGTCATTCTGGATAAGGGTATCGCAAGAAGTTGTGTCAAAAGCATTTACGACCGAACCAAATGCAAACTATCACATTAACTAATTGAGCACATGGACATAACCTAAGTATTATTATTATTATTATTATTATTATTATTATTATTATTATTATATTATGTGTAAGAAAGACAGTACAGATCGGCGCTTCGCAGAGCGGTGAAGTGAAGTGTGGTGAAGTGGAGTGCTATGAAGGATTGCACGGTGAAATATTCACGTTGATTTGTAAAGCTGGTAGATTTTGAAAAGTTGTTAAGTTCCGTAAAGTTAAGTTAGTGTATTCTGCCACCAAGTTCTCAATCTTTATTGCAGAAGTTCTAATAAATCTAAATGAGATATCTAAATCTAACCTACACTTATCCTAAATATTAGGCTATCCGGGAGACGCCGCGTCGTTGGCTGGGGGGCCGACGTTTCGCCTGACATGTCGCAGGCTTCCTCAGGGCAGTGACCTGGCAGTACACTTACCCTGCCAGGAGAAGCCAAGCATTAGCTGTCAAAGCGGTCCCTTCTTAGACTAATCTCTAATACGGCGCCTGGAGGCCTGGCGGGGGCGTGTCGCGAGGCGAGACTGCGACGGCCTTGCGTAGAAGCACGCCAGCCGGGGCCTCTACGGCGTGTTGATGTTGCGCCGGGCACGCCGCCACATCCGCGTGGCGCCACCAGTCACTCGCCGGCTAATTCAATAAGGATGCTCGACGCACATCAACCGCTTGCACACGGCCGGACAAGGTGGCGCTTGTGCCCGTGACGCTTACGTCTTAATGCTACGGGAGACTTGGCAAACTCCGCCAGTGCTTTAAGAGTCCCTATTGGCTTAACTGGCTCGGGGAATCAAGGGATGTCATTGCAGTGACTCTGACCGGGACGTCCTAGGGTTCGAATTCCAACAGTGGCAGGATTTTCCACACTAGCTAGATAGCCAGGTCGGGTACGGTCGCTACTTGATTACTAAATATTAAATTATTAATCGGTAGTTACTGATCGGTAGTTTTTCGTAGTTTTTCGATGAACACCAGTGAATGCCGGAGCAGTACCCTAACAAACGGGCCACGGACCGCGCACGATATTTCCTTGCTCTTCCTTGTTCTATCCTGCCTCCTTCCTTCCACACATTTTCATTTACATGCACTACGCTACCACACATTCCATGAGACCGGTCGGGACGTTGGTGATTGTCCTGGCTGGTGGGAGATACCTGGTTGGGAAAATCTCCGCAAGACCGGCAGGTCGGTCGGTGTAGGATCTCGCCATCCAGCGATTGACATGCTCTACACTTACGGGACTAATGACCTTAGCAGTCGACGTGCCCGGAATCACTAATCGATCTAAGAATCCGAGCTCGTTAGTGCAGTTTGCCGATAGTAAATCTGATGCTGCTGCACCGTTTCCAAATGTGGTAATGCCTAGGGAGCGAATTTCATTGCAAATCCACGTTTTCCTCCTGTAGTCAGAAATTAATTTCGCTTAGCATGTGCATGGTCAACACCATTTCCAATTAGTTAAACATACATATTATACGTATTTTTTCTGTTTTCTAACTAAACATTTTTACGCAAATTGATAACGATTAAGCATATTGTCTTAAACTATTGCTACTATAACTTATTATCATTACTCATTATTTACTACATTTACTTTAATAAATTTAACTTCTAATTTTGTAATTTGTTTGTACATATGTGTTTCATATAATAATAAACAATATAAACATACTGACTATAAATTATGGAACGTTTTTAGACGGGGCGGAGACGGCATATCACTCGCACAGTACTCATGAAGTAGCGAACTCTTCTTGGGAGTAATAATAAAATAGAAGTTATTATAATATCTCCACAATCTCCCCGTTGATACTTCTTAGAAGTGATTAATTAAGTAACAATTATATTATTTTTTATAATACTTCTCACGCATTTTTATTACAGTACGTAATGTAAGAATGATAGGAAACTCATTTTCATTCTCTCATAGCACTAGTTATTGAAGGATCAATAAACAGTCGCCAACAGAGTTCAGGATATCAGCTCAGGAATACCTGCAGGTCACTTCACAATCATCTCGTTTTCAACGAATTCCAACATTCCATGTAATTGTATTGTGGGAATTATGCAGCAGATATTTAGCTCTAACACAAATATTAGACAAAAACTAGAAATTTCTATGTCTGTTCCGACTTCACTCATTACTCACTATTAGCTACTTTCATTTTCATAGCATTTTGCGGGATGACAGAGAAATTAATGAGAATGGGTTAGTGTTTGCAGTGGAGCTGTGGGCCTAATCGTTTGATGCAGCGATTGCGCCAGCCCCAAGAGCCTAATTTCCGGTGGCCGGTCTGGTGGCGATCTTTCTGGATTAATTAGCGATTTATATCAAATGACAACGTCGTTGTTCATAATTTAATGTCGAAACGTTTTTAATTATTACAAATAATACATGTTGCATTAACTTCCTCCCGAAACTTTCTTCTCAGATATATCTAGCAAACGATGTATTGTTTAACTTAAAGGCATGCACTACCGTTTTTCTCAATATTTGAAAAACGATTTATTAAAATTTACATTTTTAATAAAACTGGAAAATTAATTTAAGAAAACAAATATTCCCTAGGCACCAACGCTCTCCTGGTTCTTTTCATTGTCTTTCCCATTTTCATCTGATAAACCCAGAAACGAGTACATGTGGTCCAAGAAAAAAACAATCATTTAATTACGGATCTACTAGATGAAACATTTTTCTACACCAAAAACATAATTGGACGATCAACGTAGCAAATTCTGCGCTGAATTGAAAACTTGAACCCATTTTTCTTATTTAAGGTGCACATTCAATTTCACGTTCACTTTTAATGTAAGTCGAGGCAGTTATGAGGAAATTAACGAATGTTCAACGTTCTTGAAACGTGTTAATTGTGGAATGTCTCGATTAATTTGCCTAAGTAACTTCTCTTTCTACAGGTTGTCTCGGAATAATTCATAAAAATATTTGAGTTCCGTTGCCCTTGGTACCTTTTTTCTGTTTGAAGAAGTTTGTTAGAAAAATTCACAGTTCGTGGGTTGCTTCGAGAATTTCGGGAAGGAAATCGAAGTCAGAGTAGATCCGATGATCTTCAGCAAGTTTGGTGGTGTAACGGTAACGGGTTTGGTGGTGCAAACCACGGATCCTTCGTAAGTATGTCTCCGGTGCGGAAGTAAAGCTGTCTGTCCCATGTAGTAGATTTACTGCCTATAAAAAATCAAGCCTAAAAGAAGACGAACACAAATTGTAGTCACCTGAATGATACCTTTTTTGTTGCTATATGGCGTAAGGAGCGTTGTCAGGTGAAGTGCGGGACTGATGGCCTGAACCTAACCACGTATAGTATCACATCCTAGAGTAGATCTCGAATCGATTTTAGCAACTGCTTCAGGAGACCATGAAGTTGTTATTGTCTAAGTTTTTAACGAATACTTCAAAAAGCTCAATGTGCTAAACGCGCGCAAAAATGCACCACCTTTTCTTCAAATTTTATAACATTCATCATCCTCTTCTGCTTCTTCATCATTCTCTTATTAGAAATGCTACTAAAATTCCTTTTCTAACAATTTATAATCACGGGAATTCCCTTTCCAAAAAAATTCTTTCATTTCTATCCATGGCTAATTAATTGCTAGGAAGAGAGAAGAGAAAGATCTTCCAATTCATCGCATACATAACATTTTCACCTGGCGTAAGATTATAACATTAAACGTAAGGTCTTCTATTGGATATTATTTCTCTGTGTTCCATTCATGTGAAAAACGCAGCAATATTTTCCAAAAATCGAACTGTCATCCCATTGACTTTACTCTTGCATATTATTATTATTATTATTATTATTATTATTATTATTATTATTATTATAATTATTATTAATATTAGCCAACTAAGATACCATGAAGCGCAAGGGCCTCCTGTCTTTTACAGGGAATGGTGAATGAAGTGATATGGTGATGTTGATGGGTGAAAGGACTAGGATGATGGTAGAAGGTAGCAGGTGGTGGCAGGCGGGGTGGCAGGAGTTTGTAGTGGGAGGTTTTTGGGCATCCCAGCATTCACCTTACGGCCAAGGGAAAACCTCGAAAACTCCGGTCAGACTGGCCTGCCCAGGGATCGAACCCGGATCTTCCGAAGTCAGCACGCTCCGTACTGAACAACTTCGCTTGTTGTTGTGCATGTTACAGGAAAAAAGAAGTTTGATATATTTTAAAACACAGGTCACTGGACTGAAGGTTTTCCTTGTAACTTTAGAGATGGGTTTGTTTAATTTTTATTTACCATTTCGCGAAACCGGTCTGGAAAACTTGTGGAGTTGGTAACCATCTCCTTCAGAGCACCAAATATAATAATTTTTTCTTCCTCTTTCCTTGCTTACACACACGTTCACATGCATTACACTGCCACACATATCGGGAGACCAGTTGGAAGCTTAGAGCTTGACTCGGGTGGGCGGTGACCCGCTGGTGGGAGATACCTTGTTGAGGGATACACCGCTAGTCGACGGTACGTCGGCGTCGGATCTCACCACCCAAAGGGGGAAGATCATCGCCATATCCTCAGGGGAAAACACACTTTACACTTAGGGGGATGATTAACTGATGATGCACGCGAAAAAAAACGACCTAAATCATCTTTGCTATTAATAGTGCGGGCCGGCGGAATTATTCCCTTTTCAATGGAGGACCCCTTTCCGGAAACATATTGACGACTCAATAAACAAACTCTATTGCTCTGTGATATAATCATGTTTTAGGGTGTATGTCCCTTACGATTTCATTATACCACATCACGTTATTGGGATGAAAATCTGTTATGTTTTTTTCGACAGTCTCGAAAATATTTCTCAATTTCTCTATCAAGACGGTATCAGACTTTTCGTCGTGTAGGGAAAACGTCTGGCCAAGTTTTGGAATTTAAATTATGCACTAAATAATTGTTTTTTCTCTCTTAGAAATAATATTTTAATTATATTTTCTTACATAAACAACAATAAGGGCTTAAAATATTTAATTATAAATTGATTTCAACATAAACGATGTTGGAAAATTACGATAGGAAAACAGATTTCCTTTTGTAAATGCTAAAGAATTTTCTTATAACCAACAAGTGTTGACCAGTATTCTTTCCACTAAAATTAAATAATGACGGTGTGCACCGGAAAGTATTGTACAAGCTGTACGGTCGATTACAAAAATGTTTTGTCTGTTTGATGGTACAGAGATTTAAAAATTTGTAATTGTTCTCATATACGCACGTCTTTGAACAGGAGTGTTACACAAATTGATCTAGTAAAACAAAAAATCTGATAGTGGCAATTATGTTTCTTGAAAGCTAATTATTATAAAATTTGCCTCTTGTCACATACTTAACAACTGATTCCTGGAAAGTTGTTAAAGATTACACAAAAATGGATGGCGAATTTTTACATTTACTTTCTCATTCATTCGCTTATGTGATGTATATCGATTAATAATAAATTTGACTATCTAAATAACAGTTTTGATTTTGATGCCAAGTGTCTAACGCACATTCTTCCTTGACATGAATTTTAATTAAAGCGATAAAAAGTTACATCAGACATTCTTTTCATCTTCAAACTAAAAATCAAAATTGCCATTTTGTTATATTTAATTTAAAGATACTTATCACACAACGATCCAATTTTGCACACGTATAATTATCATTGAATTTAAGGCCAACGCTGTAACATTTTTCTGTCTTAAGAGAAAAAAAAGAAAGAAAGAATATTCTTCCAATTGTCACTGTCTCGCAATTTTGTCAAAATATATCCACAAACACATTCCCTTGGCTATAGTCACGCATTTTATCCATAGCTGAACAATATTTTCACGAGTCCCATTCTGACGTATTTGAAGCAAAATCATGCAATAAAATACGTTTTCAGTAACGTATTTAAATGTTCAAGAAAACAAACGATACCATCGAAATTAATTTCACCAATTAACGCACTCATTCGTACGTTTCGTTTTCGTTGACACTTTAAATTTTAACTCAATCCAACAAACTTTTCGAAAAATCGAAAATATTGATATTGTCACATGCTAAGCGTTGCACTCCTATCCAAAAAACGATATTGTTGCCAGAAAGCATGCTGGTCACGTGGTACATCCATCACGTGGAGTACGCGGGTCGGTGTACTGCTTGAGGTAGCTGCTGAAGGTCATTAGAGTTGTCGCTTTGGGTGCAATTCAGCAACAGGTGCTAGACAGACCCCTCATGCTAAACAGAACTGCTTGTACGAATAGCGCGCACCTGAATGCTTAGGGGACCACGTCTTACTAAAGTGTACACGCCTGTCATGACGTTGCAGTAACAAGAGAAGAGCGCCTTGGCGCAACTACAAATAGACTGGAAGCAAAGTAAAAAAGTTAAGAGTGGTACGTGCGTCACAGTTTTATTCATTGAGCTTTCTTTTCAAAAGCCAGAAGAGAATTTTTCAACAAAATGTAAACAAACGTCATAATTTTCATTTGATTAGCCTTTACTTCCCGAAAGGAATTAAAGTGTACATTTTTTCTTCTAACAAATCAAATTACGGAAGTAACTAGCACGCAATGGTTTTCTCAAATTGGTAAACCTGGTGTGATGACCTAAGCCTGGTCTTCATTAAATGCAAGAATTACCTACAAATTTACAGTTATAAATAAAAAATGGAAATACGTAGTTTCATCAATGGAGTAGGGAACCAGCAATATTTATTTTAGATGATTTAGAAAGTGGACTGTGTGATTATGCAACTTTGACATCCACCTGAGCCTACCACTCAATTATTTGAACTTGTAAGTGAAAGTTTCGAACTGTACTGAACCCTGCCCTATGAGAAGAACAAAAGCTTTGTAAATTGCTCTAAAACGAGAGAATGAGAAAGAACTAACATCCCACCAAAATTAAATTATGAATAATTTAAGTAAATGGAAACGCTACAAGCAAGCGTTAACAATACATTGATATAATATTTTGATAAAACATGCGATGAATTCACCATACAGAAAATATTTTGTGTAATGTGACTTCTATTACACTGGCTCTACAACACAGGAAATTCTTGATCAGTCACATGTTTACTTCAAACAATCTGCTAATCGTTGGACGATACTGAAGTTGCGTCAAGTGTTCATTAAATTCTCATTACAGGACACTCCTTCCTAGGGATGACACGTCAACGAAACGAAGATCGAAAATACGGCACAATTCAACTCTCACACGAACATTTCCAGCATCTTGATTTCACCTGAGGAGGTCACGCCTTAGAGAACCACCGAATAACACTGACGTCAAGGTAAGACAAGCGGGCGAAATTCCTGGTGTCAAGTCAAGGTGCCGTTCGCCTGAGACGATTCCTAACGGGTCGCGAAGTCAACACACCGGGCGCGGATCTTACCTGCCTGAATCTGCGGAGGCGCTCGCCGAGATGGGAGCTGAGGGAGCGACCTACAGGCGACTGGCGGCGGAGCGGCGGACGCCGGCAGTCCCTCGGCCGCGACCAGCCTATGACGTCACGCGCGCGCACGACCAACCGGCAGGCTGCGGCGGCGGCGGCGGCGGCGGCGGCGGCGCGGCGAAGACCGTGGTACGGACACTACCACTACCTCGATGCCGTCATTGCCGCCGTCGCCGCCGCCGCCGCCGCGACTCTGCGTGTTTCGAAGATGTTTCCGGCGTAATCGCGGAGGGTTTTCGTGCCTCTCGGGAATTCCTCGGGTGTTGTGATTCCCGAAACACTACTTCGGCGACGCACTGGCGCTTAATTAAAGGATTTAACTCTAAACTTACGGATCGGGATAACCCCGCGATGGAACGGCTTTCTGGCTTCACGATTAATGAGTTCCACATAGGGAGTTTCCTTTGTATGTGAACAAAAAGAAAATATCTTCGTAAAGAGATACTACCAATAAGTAAAGGAAACTATCACAATACAAGTATATGCCTTATATTTGCAAAATACTTGTATGTGACTGAATTCAGGCAGATGGAGATTTCACATTAGAGACCGTATCTTGAGTACTTATCGTTTCGTTTGACATGCACTAGTTCAATGTGCAATAACGTGCAAGTGGTTTAACAGCCTACGACCGAAAAGACTAGTAATTCTCGAATTCCGCTAAAGGAACTCGCTGAAAAATAAAAATAAAGTAAGAAAAAGTAATTCTTTCGAATTGTACGTGAATGTTATATCATTTTTATTGAGCCCCTTTTTTCATTTCTGGAAAAAACTTTGTCAAAATCTGGTACAAGACTAACAGATTACGTGTACGAATATCCGACCATCCTCTTATGACCCATCTCTCATTGTTTACTTTTCTGACAAGCTTGGAGAATACGGGATGTAGCGTTAGCTGTGACTTCCTAAGAAGCTAAAAATTCACCCAGGTACTCGACACAATGTTATTAGCGATTTAATCTATTTCATATTGTTCATCTGAAACATTTCAGAGATTATTTCGTTTCAACTGACTTCAGTCAACTGAGTTTTTGAACATTTGATTAAGAATTTGACGAAAAAGTAGGACAATAAATGATAAGAAATTATTAACATCGTAACTTCATTGCATATACTATCTCCGCTACTGTGAAGTTGCCGGAAAAAAAATTCCCCAAACCTAGTGATTCCCAAACACACTTTTGCGACACAGGCCACCTTAAATTGTAAGCATCAATTAAGGTTTCCGTTTCCTGTTTTCGCTAATTCCATCTTTTTTTCTTTTCGCTAATTTCTTTGCGTCACACATCGCATTCTTCACAATTATTACGTCGTGTGTGTTTCGAATCTCCGTCATTCTAATTGAAAGATACCTTGGTTGTTTTGTTTATATTTAATCGGATATTTTTTTTTCAGAAACCTTTTTTTCCAGAAATTATTAATATTTTAACTTGTGCGAATCTGATCGAGTGCAATCTGATCAGGGTTTTGTAATGTTCTTTGAAGTTTTGAGAAGGTATGCAATGATTAAGTAATTCTTGTAGACTCCACAATTTTTTCTCTCATCCTCAAAGATAATTGTCCTCAGTGTTACGTTATTCACAGTTACAGAAGAAGGAAAACTACAGGATATGATAAATGTCAAGTCAGCTTACTTATGTTTTCGTGTAATGTAGGCAATAATTGCGTCTTAGTATTCAAACTTTGTAGTCTGTTTCGCATAGTTTCATTCATTTTGTTGGGAACAACATGAAGTTATATTTGAGAGATTCTTTGTATTTGAAAAGAAGAAATTTACCATCATTTGTTTCATCTCAAAACTTAAAATGTAATTTCTCAACTTCACCTTGAAGTCCAAATTAGAAAGACAAAAAAAGTGATATTCTCTTTATATTCGTCTTTGCTCGTACAGTCTTCTCGCTCATGATATTTTTAGTTAATGGTTTTATTTGTGTCAACTTATTAAATGAAAAAAATATAAGAATGTTCTTGAGAGTTTGCGGAATTATATCATATTTTTCATTTATTTCAAGAAGAAATATGCCAAATAATGCAACAAGCGGTCACAATTACACAGTTAACTGATTATAGATGATCAGAGCGACATCTAGTACTTCCCAGATATTTTTCTCTAGAAAATTGATTTCTATGAAATAAAACGTCGGCATTCCAATCTCAGTAATTCTCCTTTTCTACTATGTTTTCTTTATAACCTTTTGAATAAATGCAAAAAAATTAAAAGACGTATGAAATAAACATTTATTTACAACCACTCGAAGAAAAGCAAGAGAAAATTTTTCCACCTACATAATCATCTATTATTGCTTCCTCGTTTTCTGCAAACCAAGAAATTACAATCATAGCAAAGAAACTACTGAAATGCATTCCTTTTGCAATGCAAGTATTATTACGTTTCGCAATGTACTTTAAACGTAATATAACTGAGTACTCTTTCAGATCCTTTTTAAGTGCTGATCGTTTATTTAGATGGTCACCGTAATTTAATCTATTTGAAGTACTTATCTGCTAAGCACTAATGAATAATACTATTTTCTCTCATCCACATTCGGCAAAATAATATATTTATATTATTGTTATATATCATTTATATATATATATTATATATATATATATTATATATATATATATATATTATATATATATATATATATTATTGTTATATATCATTTTCTGACTTTTACAAAATTAATTTAAAATTATAATAGTAGTAGTATTAACAGCAATAAGATTCAGCACATTCCCAAAAATATTAATAAAACGCTCCTAAATTTTTTGATGGATTTTCTTTTAGATATTTTTGGAAAATTTCAAACACAAAATACTTTTCTGTTTAATTTCACCGTATTGTGTTACTCGTACTTCAGCTTAATTTTCACGAAATGTGAAAATGAATAATTCCTTATTCATATTATCAATTCCAGACTCTTCTTTATTCGATGATGTAATTGGTCTCCATCACATCCAGAGGTTCGTTAAATATTTATAAGAGATTAGGATTAGCCATATGTTCCCTTTCTTTGTTTTAAGACGTAATTGGCAATCTGAACTTAAATAACGTCACGCAGAATACGAAATTTTGGATTTCGGATTCTATTAGTTCCTTAAGTGGTTTAATATTTGTTTGACGTCGTTCATCTTTATTAAGTAATCCATACAATCGTTCATGGTGACATCACTTTACGCGGAAAACCAAAACTCCAATAAAGTGAGCTATTGTATAACTAAGAGAAGTAAAATTCCCAAGTACGTAAGAGGTAAGTAAAGCACTTCACGTTCAAAACATTTACTTCTCTCTCTCTCTTTATCGATCTCTCTTTCCGCTCACTCTCTCTTCTTGCTCACTCTCTTTTCGCTGTCTCTCTGTCCGTCTCTCTCTCTCGCATCTCTCTCGCTCTGCTGTCCTCTCTCTCGCTCTCGCTCTCTCACTCTCTGCCCTTCTCGCTCGCTCTCTCCCGTTCTCTCCCGCTTCGCTCTCTCTCTGTCTCTCTCTTACACACACACACACACCACACACACATTAAAATATCGATGCAATAACTAAGGAAATGCAGGAGCAAACTTTCCCGTTTACATCGTGGACCTTCGAATATCTTCAGTTCGTAGCTAATTCACTCCACCTCCTGGGCTCACTGGCCGACCTCCACAATTTCTGGCCTCGTTCGTTCGCGATGATCCAGTCAGGAAGCGGCGTCCTCCGGACGAGCAGCGGGTCGGCCGACGTCCGATAATCCGCCGTCGGCCCGCGACCGCCTCTCTCGATCACGGCGCCTCGCAAAAAGCGCCGGCTGCCCGGTCTGTCGGTCAGTCGATTGGTCGCCCGGCCGGCCGGTCGCCGGTCTCGGGTTCGCCGCCCGACCGGAACAGCGCTGGGCGGGGCAGCGCCCCGTTAGGCGGCCGAGGTCGCCGCAGAAGCCTTTCCGCTGGGCAGCTGCCCACAGGGCATGACTCCGTCGAGGCGCTTGCAAACGTATTTTTCCGGAATGACTAAGATGGGGCGACGTTTTTTTGGGGGGGGAGGGCGTCGATACCCGTTTTTTTACTGACAGCGGTCCATTACACTCATAATGCTTAATTAATGCGAAAACAAGTGACTGTGTTTTCATTTAGTATGTGCACGTTAATCTGTATGAATAATGAATGAGTGAGTAGTGTGTGTATTCCGACGGTACCCAAAAAAGTAGTAAAAAAGAAGTAACGTTAAAGTTAAGAAGTAAAAAAGTAAAAACATAGTTATTTAACTAGTAAAAATAAATCAGATTAATTCTGAAGGAGTGTCGAAATTTTTAAAGTAAAACACTTTGTCTCTGCACGAAAAGCAAACAGCTCGGCTCATATTAAAACCCATCTTCCGCAAACTGACAATTTTTGAGACAAGTCACTTTTTTATGCACCGTCGATTTGTGCACATCTGCATACACATATGTGGAAATAAGTGCACAAGTGTGCGCATGTATGACAGTCTCTACGTGTCAAATATTCCTATTATTCTGAATTTCAAGGTAATGTCTGTGTAGTTGTTTATCGTAGGTACGCAACAGAGCCTTGGAACCGGTTACGCTTTGGTCGATAGAATTTTGCGTCCATTCTAATCTGAAAACCTCAGTTTTAGAGGATGAGCACAGAGCTGCAGGGCCTTGTACTCCCTCTTCAGTTAAAGACAATTAAAAAACAAAATTAAATTAAAAGGCACATACAAGTAAAAAATTACAGGAAATACAAATATTATAACATCAGCTGTTCATTTAGCCATACGGTCAGATCCTTTGCTATAATCAGTTTATCTCGAGTTACATGCAATTACATAGTCATGTAAAAAAAAAGATCCCTTTACAAAACAAATATTGCGAACATAGGTCTGGCTACTTTCTAGTTTCCAGCTTTTCAATTTTCTCATCAACGGTCGAAAAGAAATAAGGGTTTGGTAATAAACTACAAGATCATCGGTATTAAAGAAAACGTCAAGAAAACACAAGATACTTAACAACTATAGCGGACACAGGCCTGAACGATCGAATGCGGCCAAAATAAGTGACACTCGTAGAATAATGCTTTGGCGTAAGAAGTAACAATGTTATTTAAAACATCACGGTAAAACTACGTCATTTCCTTCTTTGAACATTGGCTGTTGTTTCCGCCAATAGTTCACAGGTCGTGAGGTTACGAAACTTTTCCCCATTTACAGTTCAGATAATATGAGTGTGCTTGCGAAGTCTCATACTTTTTAATTTCATTATGTATGGTAAATTAAATTTAACATGTTCTTCCTAGTATTTCCGAAATACACATAATCTACTGAAACTTGGAATCAGTTTAATTACTGCGGCCTGAAATGTGCACTCCAGTGTGCACAAATTAAATTCGGGAGAAACCAGGCGTGGTTGCGAGTTAGAATTCCCAGCTTGTTATGGATATTCCGGTGATTGTGGCGTTGTAAGAAATGTAGTATCATATATACTGTAAAATCATATTTCATCGTTTCATAATTGTGCCGGAAAGCCACACATCGGCACTCTGTGCGTGATCTTTGGCATTCCGTTAGGGATTTGTCAATAAAAAATGAGGAGAAGGCAGGAAATTGGTACTAGCTAGTTACATAAAGTCGCTCATGTACTTTAATTTTTTTTTCTGATTAATAACTCACGATATATATTATTTATTATGTGAAATATTCGAGAATATCTTTTTATATCGGCAGCTGATTTTCAAAGTAATACTGAAGTGTTTGTTTTGATGGACTCAAACATAAACAGAGAGGTAGTAAGAATATGAAAAAAAATTACGCAGTTTAGTAGGACAGACAAAATATTTTTGTATTTATTCTTTCTTTAAATAATATCGTGTAAAATGATTTATAATATTAATCTAAACTCAATCTTTTATTGTTAATTTTAGTTAAATCTTTCGATGAAGGTATTGAAGATTCAAAAGTGCAGAATTATTTCTTGGTTATCAAAAGATGCTTGCTTCATTGGCATGATGACTTCGGTAGGTTTTAAAATTTTTAAGCCAGATAGAACCACAAGTAGATGGTTACTTCCTTAAGTGAGACGGTTTAGTCAATAAATTTTCATGCGTCAAGCACAAGGAAATTACACATTTCGTTCCTCACGACAACATTGTGACGAGATGGTAAAAGGAAAATAGAACGTTGTTCTTACAATCCCGAGATTGCTGGATGGGAATATTCTTGAGCTATTTTGTATTCTTTATATCCACATGACAAGGATTTACTGCTATTTTTATGTGCGTGAATCACAGACCGATGAAACTCAGAATACGGATTTTCTTCAATCGCGGTATTTCCCGATGAACAGATCGTAAAGAAGGTGAATAAGATGCCAATAAAAGGATGGTATATAATTGAATACATTCGTACAAAGATTCTTAGATCTAAAGTTGTATATCGAAGAATCCCAACATGGAAAACCACAGGAGAAAAAACCCACATAACAGAAGATTTTCAGCACTATTAATCAGAAATGGGGAGGTCGTTTTCATTCAATTTACCCAGGAATTATTGTTAAATAAGAGAATATTCGTATATTAGATTTATTATAGTATAGTTGTCAGAATTGAGTAGCGTGGCTGTGGAATGGATATTCAGAAAAACTGAACTGTAGATCATAGCCATGATAATGGTTTATTACAATGAAAGGAGAATGTGAAGTTCACGACAATCATGGATAGGCATGAACAAAAGGAATATTACAATGCATTTTCAGAATGATGCCCACAAAAGAAAATGTTTTGATGACAGTAACACCACCTGGTGCATCATACATGATCGAGGTAATTTTAAAATTTTCTTCAGTATTATGAATTTCGGAGACTCCTGTTGTGGGATACATTAAAAACACTGAAATGAGATCCTTTTTCTTTGACGACAATGTACTTCAAGTGTGGGTTTTCTCTCTGCCGCGAATCGAGCGATCTTTGATCTCCCCAATCCCATCGCAGGCCCTCGCTAGCCCCAAGTCGTTTCGTTCGTCGGGTGGCGGCCTTTCGGCTTGCGGGAAGCGCAACGGGGCCGGTTTTATGGGCAGTATTCGTTGCGCCGCCC
>BOPP01000123.1:1106736-1163429 GCA_017312745.1 Gryllus bimaculatus | reverse complement strand
ATATTGTTTATTATATTATATATTATACGTATTTTATTGTTTATTTTATTGTATATTACTTTTATTTATTGTTTAATTTTTAAAATGTACTATATATTATATATATTAATATTATATTATATATATTATATATATTATGCAATTCCATATTATGATGCACCCTTCGTCTGTTGAAATTTCAGTATTTGTGAAGCGTTTTGCCTCGTTCTTGTTGTGAATCGTAACATGTGATATTCTCCCTAAAAGAGTTCAGATTAAGTTTAAAACAATCGTTGGAATAAGGAAGCGGAAATAATGAAATTTCTTTTTTAAACGAACAAAGCGACGGATCATGTGCACGAACATTTACAAGTGTATGCCTTCTACCCAAAACACCAATTTAAAAAAAATAAAATGTGTGTTTATTTACATCATTAGTATTTTTTAATCATATAACTCGTTTTAACTCAATAATATTTTTAATCATGAAAATCGTTTTAATTCTATTTCAAAACGGCAAGGGGAGTTGTCACCCAAACTACTCATTCATTGAACTGAAAGAACGATGATTTTCCTTAATTACCTGGCATCTTTCTATTCACTCCTCGTTGCTCATATGGGACCCGGTGATAGGCTACACTAAGTTATTCGTTAGCTCAAAAGGAAATAGTGTGAACCCTATTCACAATTTCAAATCTTTTTCTTTTGTCATTGATCATTTTTTGCAAGAAACATAACCCAAATATTACATTAAATATTATTCCCTTTCGCTATTATTGCCTAGTTAACGAATATGAACGGAGAGAAAAAGTTATTATTTAAGTGTTGGACAGGGTAGTTTATCATGCTTGAGTATATAGCCAAAATTTCGCATTTTCACCTCGTGTAACAGAGGCTCTATATGTGTTCAAAATGACCTCCTCTTTTGTGAACATGAGGTAGGCATCTGTACCGCAGCATTACATAACTGTCTTTCTACTCTGTAAGGAGAAAGTAAAAATGCACACGTAAACACAAACATTAGTCTTTAAAATAAAGAAATTATTTTATTCAGCTTTTTCAAACAATACCATTAAATTTTAGTAAAATTTAAATTTGGATATTTATTTAGGAATTCGAAAGGACTAGGCGCAAACTCTTGTGACATACCATTGCGTATTACAATGACTAGTAAAGAAATCTGCGATTTCTCCTCTTTTCACTCGTAAGAAGGTTTCTTCGAATGCTACACTCATTTCTCCTTCGCACTGTATTCGTCGAGAGGTCGGTGGCGACAGACGAGCGCAAGAGGAAAAGGACGGGGCACGGGCGTCTCTTGCGAATGCGCAACACGCGGGTCAACCACGCTCTTCTCGACGATGCCAGTCAACACGTCTCGCCGTTGCAGGGTCGCTCGTGACGTAGGCGGCAACCCAATGAGAGAATGCATTGTACGTCACTGACGCAGAGACGCGACCCAAAGAAAGTAAAACGTTATCTACCCGTCATGCCCGTGGTCAGGAATTCCTTTTGAGGGAAGCATTTGACCTAACTATAATCAAAACTAATCTGGCCGATAGAGTTTACGTTCTCGTATTTACAACAACTTCTTTATTGGAGATGGAGATTTTTTCATTATAAAATCGGTTCTTTAAAATGAAATCTTTAAATAATGATGTACAAGTAATGGAAAACTGTTTTAATGTATCGTATAAGAGTGACCGGGGATATTTTTGAATTCGAGATCTTCAGCACGCTTAGTTATAGAGAGATTCTGAGATTTTGCCTTCTAATTTGATTTCGCAGTAGGGATTAAGCTATCGTGCCAGTCTGTGATGCCGTGATCCTTTATTATGTACGTAAGAGAGCAGGTTACAGACTTGCCTTAGTAATGTATATTTACACCATACCTTCGGGCACCGTGGAGGAGGGAAACTTGAGATATGTTGACTAATGTCTAAAAAGCTCGCGATTAGAGAATGTCACGTCCAACCTCCTGGGGATCTGAGTCCCAATGGCTCTGTTTTGAACGTGATTGACAAATTTACGTGAGAATGCCTAACGGTGGATTGACAGACGTTGCGTCTGTCTTTCAGCCCCCTGTAAAAGTGAAAGTAAGGGGAAACAGGCTAAATAGCTCCTTTAATTCATGTAATAATAACATCGCTTTCAGAAGTCATTAACGTGATATATTATAAGGCTACAAGTTGTTTTGATTTAACGGTTCGATCCAAAGATAAATGAGTCAACTATCATCATCAGAAATCTGTCCATTCATTTTTTCATTTCTCAAACTTTATACGTAACATTAATTCCATGACAGTGAATTCATCTCAGCCTAACTTTATGTGGTTTTCAGAATAAAATTATACTGTGTCGAATTTTTCCGTTAATTTTTTAATCGAGTTAAAAACATCTATGAAAAATACGGAGAGTGCTTCGCCATTTTTAAGTTTGGAAGTTCTTGAGTTTTGGCAAAATTCATTATTTATCCAAATGCCAATGACTATACTTACTACGGAGATGCTTCTAACATACGTCAAAATGCCGTGGATTGTTAACTTACTCTAAAATAAATTTTTGTGCTAACTAAATAAATTCAAATAAAAAATAATGTAATATAAAGGTTATGCCGAAACGCAGACTGATTTAAGTGGATAATTTAAATAACGAGAATGACCAGAACTGATATCGTTTCTATTATTAATATTTATTAATCGTCTCTAATTTAGCAGACTCTTTTTGTTAGTTGTTTCTTTGTTAATCAAAATTGTTTCCTTAAATTTTAGATAATTCCATGAAATATTAAAAAAATGATACATCTTTTATTGATATCTACACATCAATTGTATAAATAAAATTCATTTTCCCAACGTCAAAATTGCAATGAGCATTCGGGCTTTATAAACTGATAAAACGAAAATACTCAGTTGCAGGCTCTAGTTCATATGCTAATGTCGGACTTAGGCCAATGGCGGGTTCGTTATTTCTTACGTTAACATTGAAATTGTTTAACTATGGGATACATTTGACTTCATAGGCTAATTCTGGAAATTAGTCAGATACTATCTAGCTGCTTTAAGTAGAAATGCTACATCCATGTCTATGTTTTCAAAACATTGATATTTCTACAATCTCATCGTTGTTTTAAACTTTGATTCATTAAAGACGATGTTTTCTAACATCGATGTACCTTACTCGATGTTTTAAGTTTTCGATGTTTTCTTTGTGAATGAAAAAGTTGTCTTCGAAATTGTTTCCTTAAATTTTAGATTAGTCCATAAAATATAAAAATAATTGATACATCTTTTATTGATATCTACACAACAACTGTATAAATAAAATTCATGTTCCCAACGTCGAAATTGCAATGAGCATTCGGGCTTCATAAACTGATAAAACGAAAATACTCAGTTTTTACTATATTAACTATTACAAAATCACAATTTTTAAAATAGTTAACATATGACATGATAAATTATACAGTACGCCAGGAAAGTCTCTTCGCACCGAGCCAAATCAGAGCCTTTATTAAAAATTTTATTTATGTTGGTAGTAGCAACCAGATCACTGGGAACCAACTGAAGGGGACAACACTTTCAGTGTCTATTTTGATTGTGATGAGTATGCAATTTACATTTCCAAGCCGCAGCTCGTGCTATCAACGTAATTTATGTTGCAAGCACTGCCATCAGCAAGGTGTTTCACTGGCGCGTTACACCTCGCGCCTGTTCATGTGTTCAAGCAAAGTGAACGATGCTTATGCTATTATACGCGCACGTTTTCTTGAGCCCCGAAATACCTACCCTCACTCCTTTGCCAACCTTAGTTGAATTAATTATAAATGATAGCAACGAACGTTGTAGACAAAAATCTGATAACCAGAAATGTTCGCGCCCGTGTAATAGAAACTATTTTTATCGAAAAGCAAACTACGAATTTGACATAAAATTCCTTTTGTCAAATTAACGAAACCCCCTACTCCTCACGCAACTAGCAAAGCGAGGGCTCAAAAAAACGTGGGCGTTTACTACCTTTGTCGAGCATACATCTTTCTTCCGAGGAATGGAAAGATCCCCTGGAGTTTCTTATGCCTTTTCTCTTACTTTTCACGCAAAGAGTCGGACAAATACAGGGGCAGTGGGCATAGTACCAGCCTCTTCTTCCCGCATAGTTCTATGGAGAACTGAGGAAGCTCTGACCTTTCGAGATGATCCTGAACCTTAGACCTTTTTTTTTTGTTCTGCATTAATTTACAATCTGTTCCTATCGGGAACAATAAGCATAATTGTGCTCGAACACATATCATTTCCGACTAACGTTTTAATGACATCTGAAAAATTTCATTTCAAAATCGGATGCGATCTATAAATCTCTCTCCTCAGTCTATAACATCTCCCTGTTATTCTAGTAAGGCTTGTTGAGTAGGTGATTTGGGTGGTTGTCAATCTCATCTGTATGCTATGCTCTTCGTGGCGATTACTTCCTCAGGCGGACGAGTCGAGTCTCTGTATATCGTCTAGTTTGTCACGTACCATGGTGCGTTGCATAGTTTTCTTAGTGTTTTAGCTTCGAATCTTTTTACAATTTCTAGATTCAATTTACTGGAAGAGCCACACAATTCAACTTTTAGACGTTTAGGCTTAGAGTTGTTAATTGTTCTCATTATGTTTTATTAAATTTTGTCCGTTAAATATTTATTGTAAATTAATAAAAAATGACTACGTGTCAAATTAAATTCTCTTCTGCCCTACCACAGATGCTGGAGGTTACTACACCATCTTTAAAAACATCCATGCGACGCTAGGCGATGAAAACCTCGTATCTCCATAGATAACCCAGTGGAGTCACGAGCTTTTCATTGCGGAAGGCCGCGGTTTTTCGGCGACGTAATTTTTAACACGATGTTTTAATTTCGAACATGAATGTTTTGAAACCTCGACGCTTTTGTTGTCGGTGTCGCATCTCCAGCTTGAAGCTCTGTTGCCGCCGGTGCCGCGCTCCTGATCCAGCGACAATCGCGACGTCCCCGACTGGTGCGCGCGGAAGCTGTGGTTCGCGGTCAGATTTGGCGCCCAACGGAAGGCGGAAGCCTGCAGGCCGCTATCAACCGCAGCGCGGCTCGAGTAAACAAGAGTTTCCTTCCGTTTCCTACTCGCTCCTTCTTAGGGTGCGGTTTCATTTAATGTGATCCAAAGGCATCTAAAGAAAGCAGATTCGCCTTTCAAAGAAGTGGTTTATTCAATGTATATGAGATTGTGAACTTGGTGCATTTCCTGTGGGAAATCTAAAATTGAAGGTTGAAATGTTATAGAATGTTTTACAATGGAAGCGTATCATCAAGTATAAAAAGGACTAAGATTTATTTTATATATAATAGATATCTTGAATATTTCTAGCACATTTTAAGTATTTCATCTGCCATTCATTTTAAAAATTGATAAAGATTATGCGAATGGTATAAATGAGACAACAATCACACATATATTATTGCATTTAAATGCTAGGTTGTATAAATATCGCTGTAATAATGTCTAGATAACCAATTTTATTTTAATGAATTGCCCTTTCACAGCACATACAAAAGTTATATCAATGTTGACAAATTTCACAACACATGGATCTAAAAATTTAATCAATAATATATCCATTTGACACTGCTACATATACAAACATATCTTTAATGTATTTCAAACTATTTAATTCTATAATGCAAATACGTTTTTGGTACGGAATTATATAAGGTGTGTTGACGCACTTAGAGACAACTTCAATAATGCCTTAAAATAATAGTAACTTCATGTGATTTATGTCTTCAGAAGTATTAACATTTACACTTGCTGGCTCCTCTGATCTGGGGTCAGCAGAACGCGAGGCCCTCCTCAACAACACACACATAAGAGACAAGGGATAAACCATGCCCAAGGCAGGATTCGAAACCCCGACCCTTCGGCACACGCTCGTAGCCAACACGGCCATACCTTCTGCATAATTAAAATAGTTTTTACCCTTTTGTAACGTTTATAGAAAATAACTTTGGTTTATAACTTTTAGTTCTTTTTATCTGGAACATTTTCCAACTTCTTTATTTGGAAAATAACTTAAACAAGAGCAATACATCTTCATTACTTACGAAACTCATTCACTATCTCACATGCACCCGCTATAAAAGACTGCAAATTAACAAATGGAAATTACTTTTACATTGATGATAATGCAAATTTCTTTATAATAAAACGTCTCTGCCGGCAGTACACTGTACACATTTCCCCCACATAGAAAAATCCTGGTTGTGCTACCTCATTCTTTTGTTCATAGCCTTATGTGTGTGACATACATTTATAACGTAGTGTGTTTGTTAAATATTGGTCATGTATTAATACAACGTGTAATAGCATGAGAGACGTTAAGGTTCACAACCACTTGATTATTGTAAGACAGAAAGAAAGCGATTGTGATGAAATTCGAAGCAATGAATGTAGCAGTAAATGTCATATGAATAACAATGAACTGAGTAAGACTGAATGAAAATAAAGATAAAAAATTACACATTAGATTTGTGTTTCCCGTGTACTCGTAGATATAAAATTAACATGGTCATTAGAGTTGTTGGTGGATATTTTAATTCTCGAACTCGTTTACCTAAGAATAACACTATACTGACCAAACGGTTAATTAAATATGCTGCAGACATCACTTCATTTTCAGGGTATCGGGACTCATTTCACCACCGCATCTTGTATTAATTTATTTTTGATAATTACCAAAATATTGTAATTCAATCATTTTCAACGTAACAAATTGCTAACACATATCGCGGCCTCAAAATGACATGTATCTATTTAATTTTGAGAAAATTTTACAGGAGAAAGTTATGAAAGTTTTGAGCTAGTGTTCACAGAAAACGGTTTTTTAGAAACTTTATATGACAGTTTTTAGAACACATGTACTCATAAATACAATAATTTAAACAAATTAGCGCTAGTGTAAATATTAACGACATGAGAGGCAAGTCAAAACGATTAAATTTTTGTAATTTTTGAAAAAAAAATAGAGTTATATAGTGTTTATGTTATCTTATAGACTACATTTAGCACTATCCCTATCAAAATTTTAAAGAAAAGACTTGGAGCCGGTTTTGAGAAAATCTCAAAGATTCGACTCGAGCCATAACGGGTTTCTTCAATTTGGAAAAATCCTAGGCATGGTTTAGGCACTAGTAGTGTTCACAGACACCAGACAGATCGACGGACAGACGGACGGACGGAGAGATGGACGGACAAAGAGACGGACAGACGGACGTTTTGAAAAAAAACAACACTTTTTTTCGGTATCAGGGGACCCCAAAACCGTCCGTCGAAATCTATTTGCGCAGCATTACACAACTTTCCCTATACTACGTATATTACTCCGCATATACGTATGTATACGGGGAAGTAAAACGTCTACTTCCACATCGCAGGTATTCCTTTAAAATCTTGTTTCTTATGGTAACATTCTTAAAAAAGGAATTTTTGGCTGTCCGGGTGACGCCGCGTCGTTGGCTGAGAGGTCGACGTTTCGCCTGTCATATCGCAGGCTTCCTCAGGGTAGAATCAGAACGACGCGGTGTCACCCGGACAGCCAAGAAGTCATGAACTCGAGCCGCGGAAGGTTACGTGTACATTTTTAACAATTTTCTTATTCCGACTATTGGTAGTACGTAATGGCTTTGTCTGTAGTCATTATGTCCTTACCGTATCATTGGTGTGATTAATAACACTGAATATTTTTTTTAAAATGCTAATGAACTCACGTTTCGCAGAAACCCTGAAAATGAAGCGACAATTCTTAGACCAATAAGTCAACTTCTAATCTTTTGGATAGCAAACAATTTTGTGAACGGTGTTGGTATGAACCGGTCCTGTATGAACTTTGCACCGAGGTAAACAGTGATTATCGTGAGCTCACCGCTTTCTGTGAAGTGGTTTAAGTTATCTTTTCAATAAAGCAAGTGTTTCGCTGACTGAGCACAAAATGTTCTCAAAATCCATGTCTCTATAGTTTTAAATCTAATGGTATTATCTCAGTGCAAAGAGGTAACTACCTGTAGTAACTACTCCATCCCCTTTAAAGAAAATAAATGGAATCGTTTTTGAGAAACTTCTGAAAATGTCCGGGGGGCTTCATGTAAAATACCCCCAAATTTTAAAGAACGGTTTTCAAAATCGCGGATTCTCAATGGAGCCAAATCGACAGGGTTATCTTCATTTTGGAAAAAATCGCACTATGGTTTAGATCTTAGTGGCGTTCACAGACTGACAGACGGACAGAGAGATGGACAGACAAACAGACGGATAGACAGACGGACAAAGAGACAGGCGGACAAAGGCAGGCGCACAAAGAGACAGGCGACAAAAAAGCGAACAGACAGGCGACAAACAGACAGGCGGACACACAGCAGGCGGACAAACAGCAGGCGGACCACAGACAGGCGGACAAAAAGTACAGGCGGACAAACAGACAAGGGGCACAAACAGACAGGCGGACAAAACAGACAAGACGAAGGACAAACAGACCAAAGACAGAGACAACAGACGGACGGACAAACAGAGGATACAGACGGACAGCAGACGGACGCGACAACACAGATGGCTAGGCAGACGGACAGGCAGACGGAAAGGCCCGCGGACAGACGTTTTGAAAAGAACCATTGCAACTGTTGCAAATCACTCTAAATTACTGCACTTGTGCGCACTTGCAAATGTTTTTATGAAATATCATTGCAGAAATATCAGCTAATCATCCCTAGAGTTTAGTTTTAATCGCATTGCCAACGAAAATACCCTTATTTCCTCCAAAATATGTCAGGCACACGTAACATGAGTGTATCGAAATAAACACCTGCTGCTGTAGTAAATTGTGCAAGGTTGGACTGCCTAGTGGAGACTCCAAATATAACGTCATTGAACGTTCTTCTGGGGGTGCTTTAAAAGGTCAAGTGAAAAAGGTGGAACCCTTACGCCTTTTATAGCATACCGCTATGCTAGCATGCCGCAGGCACAGCTGTGGGGAGTGTTACGAAAATAGAATTGCAAGTATGTAAGAAAATATCATTCTGATCGCTTAGCGGGTTAACAGAGATGTAGCTGAGAGAAAACAGAAACCAGAAATAATCTGACCGGTTACGTTGTAGATGATTTCAGACGAATATAAACAATTAGAAATTAGAAAGATTGTTACGGGACAACACAGTGTCTGCACTGCCGAGCAGCTTTGCCACCTCTACAATCACGAAGATTAAAAGTGTTTCCGTTGATTAGACCAGTACCTATGCCATTGTTTAGAAGCGTCAATCTGCATTGTTGTGCTGGAATATCAATGGATACTAAAGAATGTGATTGCGATTTATCATGATCTCTCATTGCCTAATTTTATTTACTATTTGCTCTCACAAAATAAATTGATGTAATATGTTAACCAGTGCGAACACTCCGCAGTTTGTGTATCATCATTGTTTTCAAAGTGAAAACTGCTTCATATTGAAACTCAAATTCGAACTTTTCTGACAACAATTGATACAGAGTATGAGTACCCTCTAATAGTGTAATAAAACATTCAAAAATAGTCTCATTTTTTAGATTATGGCATAGGAATATAACAAGTTACTCTTGAAGGACATGGAAAACTGGTTTGAAGAGCCAAAAACGCGTCGTTTCCGAGTTAAATACGATGGTAGTGCAGTTGCATTTCTTGTGCGGCTGCTTTTCCCCATGAACGCTACTCCACGATCTTCTATTTTTGGACATGCACGGTTACTGCTTGAGGGTTCAATTATTTTGCATGACATGAATATGCTTCAGCTCTTTTTCGATTCTTAGTGATTAAGATTGAGTTGAGAGCCTTTTGCAAGGAGCGTATTATGTTGCTCCAATACAATGTATAAGTGCACTTATACACGAAGAAATTACATTAATCCGGTATCATTACAGTAATTTCTTTTCAAATGGTGTCCGCTTGTGTATCTGTATTGCTTAGTTGAACGTAAACAAATCAAAATAAATTAAAACATCTATTAATTTCATTATATTGTTGAATGGTCAAGTACAATTATTCATGAAGTTATTTTATCATTAAAAGGCATCATATTGCATATCTCAATTTTGACTGAAATATTCTTACTATAATGTTTTGTGGCGATTTGGAACAGACATTTTTGTGAGATAGAAAGTAATACTAGACTACCTCTAGAACTAATACACGCCACTATAAATTAAACAGTACATACTACTAGAAAGTAATACAATGTAAGAGAAAGACACTTTCAATATGTTAATTCGCTTGATATATGGAGTTGAGTATTCAGAACATATTTGTAATCGTTCATTTGTTTTGATAGATTTTTTTCTAGTTAAAACCAACAACGTTTATGAAATTGTGGTAACCACAATCTGTTGGCTACAACGAAAGTTCTGGTCCCGTACTGCGAAGGAACATATTATCTACCCACACCTATCGAGGATAACCGCAGACCTTGTCTGCCTCTAAGGAATTCCCCGAGACCAATCGATCTATATCGGAGTTCGATTCAACGAGAGCAGCCTCCGAGAAGCGACCACAGACCAGGGCTCAGAGAAATCGATACAGTTACTAACCAGGATCTAAGAGACTGGGGGAGGGTGGAGGAAGGTGGCAGAACAGTCACGATCTTCATTACTTATCAAGAAGATGTCTGGAGGTCCTTTGCCAGAGGTCCAGAGGTCTGGAGGTCCAGAGAAGACCATACCTCGTCTCCGGGAGATGATCCTAAACAAAATCGTAGGGACGAATTTGTGTGTGAAACGAGAGAGAATAGGAGCTCTACGGGAGTTTTGGGGTGGAAGATTCAGTTTTATTTAATTACAAAGGTACCCTTTCCTGAAGAACGGAATTCTAGAGGAAATAATGTTAAGACCTCGTGTCATCATTTCTCGGTTTGGAGATATTGTCTAGAAGAATTCTATACAAGAACACTACTAATGTAATAAAAACATTAGTGGGAGTGTTAGAAAAATGTTAGAGGTGAATTAGAATAAAAAAATCTGGCATGTTGTACTTCTTTTAATGAACTAGATTTGTGATTTTCTGTGTGATTTTTCGAACCTTCTACGCGAGTTCTCGATTAGTCGTTTGTGTATGTGACCACAAAATATTACTAGCGTTCGAACACAGTATTACGAGAGGCATGTATTAAATATGCCGAAGGGATAATGCGGTTGATTCATGAGTTTAAAACGGCAACGATCTGTTTAGGCTAGAGAGTTGCCAATTACAACTACTACTTATATTCAGTATGTTCCATTAATTGGTCATGGAACTGCGACACATGTGCCATCTGATTGTACCGGCTTTCCCTAACTGGAAAGAGGTTCCAAACGTAACAGTTGGTTCATAGATTGATTACTGATTCAGAACGTGTCGACTGATACTGCCATTAGTTCCGAAAGTGTAGTAGTTTTTGAATCGTAGGAGGCGGCGATGACCTTCCCCCTCTGTTCTGCGAGAACATGTACCGACCTGCCCGCCATCTTGCGGGTTTTTTCCTCCAACCACGATTTCTCCCCAGGTAACTCCCGGTGGGACACTACCCCAGCCGGGACTAGCTCTAAGCTCCCGACTGGTATCTCGATATGTTTGACAGCGTAGTTCATGCGAGTGTAAGTGTGTGTAAGTGCGGGGTGAGGATAGGAAGAGGGAGAGGGAGGGGAAGGAAGAGGAAGGAAAGGCCGCGCGCGGTCCGTGGCACGGGTCCATGGGCTGCAGCGACAAGTGGATGTGAGCCGCGATGTTCGTAAGAGCCTCGGAGGTGCTAAGGTAATGCGATAAGGGATAATGAAATATGTGACCCAGAATAGTTAACTTCTAATTCTGAAGGCAGGAAGAATCTAAATAAGCCCTTTCGGGTAAACATACGTTAACAAACCAATGATGATATAAAAACGAATTTAATAATGAATGTAATGCGTAAAATAACGATCACTGCTATAAATATTACAATTATTGCTTACTAATATAATAGTTGATATTTTTATTTACTGATTTCCTTAAAAAAACGAATATTGTTCTATTGAACGTTTTCTGGTTCCGCCCTTGATTGAAAGTGTGCAGTTCGAAATCTGAACTATGCCTAATGAATTGAGGATAATATAATAATATTTAGAAATATTTTGGGAGAAATTTTGGGACCTTCCTAGATTTTAATGACGAATCACTCCTAATGGCAATGCACGATTCAAGGCATAGTGTAACACATTCAAGTGGTCAAACACATGATTAATTCGAATTCTAATTAAATGCAGGGAACGTTTTATAATACATTAAAACACGATGAAGAATTCGAAGAATTGCGTATTTACTTCATATGATATAATTCCTTAAATGCTCGTATTCAGATTTTTTCAACTGTTTACTACACGTAACTATACGTATTCTATAAAATTACTATTAAAATGTCCGGAAATTGTTAAAAACATATTTGTGCTCTATGGAACTTACAGTAATGTATTTTATGGTGAATATTTCAATACGTTGACTTAAAAATTATAAATTTGTTATTTATATTTGCAAGTAATTGAAGATATATTTTTGTAGTTAAATAGCAGTGTGACCAAACCCGACCTGACGTTATGAATAACCAGTGGCATCTGGCGGGGAAAGGGGAATGTCATCCCCCCCCCCCCAGAATTTTCAAGTGCATCCAGTTATTCTAATATATTTTTTAGTGAAAGCACTTTCAGTAAAACAATATAACAAACATAACATAAGAACGCTATGTAACTCAGATACTGTAAAACGGCAAATGATGTATATAAAAATGTTTGTTGCCCTTCATTAGCGAAACTGTTTTTAGATGTCAGGGAAAGGAATATTCTGAAGCTCTCGACCGGTGCGTAGATTTAGGGTCACCACAGCAAGCCTGCATTTTAATACCAATTGAAGATGGCCAATAAGCACATTGGTTCCATCGCAACTATTATAAACGCCGCCGCCATCACCACCGTGGCTTTCGTCGCTTTTTACGTTTACAGTAAGAATAATATACAAATAGTATCGAATTCATGATTAGCTGCGAATTTACTTAATGCCTTTTAATCCACATAGTGATCTTCTCCCCCACACGTCACCTACAGTGTTTACAGTTTTTCGACTAAATAAATCTAAATCTAAATAGATCCTTGTTAACTTAAAAAAAGAACGATGTCTCTTGTTCTAAAGATGAGATATTAGCCCATAAATCACTTCCTTTAACACTCTTCCGTTCCCACAAAACAACTTTACGTGCCAGACGTCCAGTCTTGCAGACACCGATGGACTTTCAAGAAGGTACTGGCTGGGAGTTCCAGGGAGCAAAGAGCTGCGGGTGTTCAATCGACGAAGTACACATCCGGGCAGAAACAGGTTCCCGTGAATCGCCCGTCCTGCCCCGTGACGTCACAAATCGCCGCGTGACTTGTTCGCCAATCGCCATCTGCAGGCAAGGGGGGTCATTACAGAGACAGGGGGCGGGGGTGAAAAGCAGATACTTGCTGCTGTGGCTAAAAGTGGTCTGAAAGACACAAGAAGCAGGCACATTTGACTTTTTGCAAGATCCAATAAACATTGGGGGATTTTACGAAGTAGCGCTAAGCACGAATGAAATGTTTTATTTAAACATCTGAAAAACGTGATGTCACCGTGCAAAAAAGACGTTTTCGCACGAAGACCGCGAACGAAAAAGAAAAAGTTGAGGAATAGCGAAAATGAACAACGGGGATGGACAGCGAAGAAAATGGTCAACGAAGAAAATGGAGAACAAAAGAGATGGAGAATGAAGGACATGGAGATTGAGGAAGATGGACGAATATGGAGAACAAAGAACATGAGGATGATCTTCATCGTTTTCCATATCGAGGAGAATGCTGAACGAAGAAGTTAGAGAACGAAGGAGTTGGGAGAATGAAGAAGATGGAGAACGAAGGGGGGGGGGACGAAAAATCTCCATTATTTTCTGTGCCGTAACTTACGTGTCTCGACAAATAGACAACCTATTTCGTACAAAAGTCAATAATTTCTTGCATTTAATATAAAAAAAATTTTAGGAGTGACCAATTCGCATCGTACAAGCCGAAATGAAAACAAAATAAGATGATTATCTTATATATTTTGCCGTTATTGTCCAAAAGACACACAAACCTATGTAGTTTTCACTATATGTTTTATGGTCACAAATCATTTCTATATTGAAATCCTCATTTTTCATTAGTCGTTAATGAAAGAAAATTGACTCATCTCTTTATCCCATAATCCACAGAAAATAATAAAATCATATTTAATAACACTATCTGTCAGGGGTAATATCACAATAATATTTCTTGTCGTATGAATAAGTGATCACATACTTCATTATTTCAGTACTTCTGTCAGTTTTAAACATGCACTGCCACAACAGAACAAACTTCCTACATTATTTGTAATTTTGAATTTTTCTAACGTTCAGCTATTACAACGAAAAGCGGACCTGCCCCATGTTTATAAGCGCATTTTGACACTTCGAAATCACGCACCTTCGACGTAACCTGAACGCCCAGAAAAGGGCCCAAGGGTGAGGAGGCTGGATTTGAATCCCAGGGGGACCTGTTGGTAAGGAGGCAACTCCTCACTGGCATTCCCTTGGAATTTATTACAGTCTCCGAAAAGCAACTTTTAACTTGTCGACACTTAGCGACGAAAGTACGGATCGTCGACGTAATCTGTTCGGCGGGAAAAGACACCAGCAGACGGACGGTGCTTCATTATCAGAGAAATAAAATTTTTAGAGCCGTTTTGCGAAGATCTTGTTTTTGAAATTCCTTTTATTTCACTGAAATTTACGTTTCACGCAAAAACATTTCATATTTCGATACAAATTTAAATAGCCAAACTTGAAGGTCTAATTTTGAGAATGCATTAAGAACAAAATCGTTACCCGCAATACTGTAGGTGGCTAAAGGTTTCGATTGATGCCTGTAGTGCGCCTGACCGGGAGGTCCTAAGGATCGACTCTCAGCGATGGCAGATTTTCGACACTACGCAGATAGATAGGCCGAATTCAGCCGCTATTGGGAGGAGAATTCTAGCAGGCGGCTGCTCTGATCGGAAGTTTTCTGTGGTTTCTCCGGTCAACACCATGCGAATGCCGGATCAGTACCCTAACAAACGGGCCACGCACCGCGCGCGTTCTCACTTTCCTCCACCTTGTCCTATCCTCGTCCCTTACATACACACACTAACATGCACTACACTAACACACATGCTGGAGACCCGTCATGAGCTAAGAGCGTGTCCGGCTGGGCGGTACCCCGCTAGCGGTACCCCGGTACCCCTTAACATAGTTTACACCCAGAAACGGCATTGGAAACAACAGACGCATCCGAGGCAGCTACGGACCAGAGAGGTGGCTCAGAGAGTGAACTAATGTCACTGCAGTGCCACTGACCGGGAGGTTCGTGTCCCGGAGGTGGCAGGGAATTCTAGACTATCTAGATAACTAGATCCAATTCTGTCGCTGTCTGAAGGAGACTTCTAGGAGGCGACTGCTCTGATCGGAAGTTTTCTGTGGTTTCTCCAATCAACACCAGGTGAATGCCGGAGCAGTACCCTTGCAAACGGGTCATGGACCGCGCGCAATCTTTCGTTCGTCTTCCTTGTCCTATCCTCACGCCTTACTTACACGTACATGCACTAAACTATCGCATAACTCGTGAGAGCGGTCGGGAGTTAAGAGCTTGTCCCGGCTGAAACGGTTCCCTGCAGGTTGGAGATACTTGTTTGAGGAAAATCCTGCTAGCCGACGTGTAGCGACGTCGGCGACAAATCTCGCCATGTAGGGGAGAAATATCGCCACCCTCCGCATTAACATGCATTACACTTACGGGACTAAATAACTTAGCAGTAGACGCGCCTGGAATTACTAATCAATTAATCAATATTGTGGTGGTAAAGACTCGGAAAAATTAAACTTTCACGATTTTTGAAAATTCAGAGTGAACAAAATTATTGAGACGGACATGCAGAAGGACAAACATGCGGACGGACAGACATACAGACGTTTTGATATAAACAAATTTTTCGATAAGACGAGAAATCTGATTTCATAGCGTGTTAGAGGAAGTTATTTGCAAAATATTTAGGAACAAGAATAATGAGTTATTATAGAGTTCTAGACTAACATTCTGAGGAAGGAAGGAAAGACTGCATTCGGCTCGTGGTCCGAACCGCATGACATCTTTCCTTTCTTAGGTGAGACAAGCGTCTGAACTGAAGGAAAGCGCCTGGAATCGAGGGAAATCGATCGATCACGTAATCAATCGATCGATCCGAGTCATTGGATTCTAGAATTCTCATCCAAACCATATTAGGCTACTTATGAAGATGACTTTGAAAGTTTTCCACATTTGCAGCTCGAACTAAGTATCATTTAATATTCGATATTATATTGGTGAATTTCAATATTAATTAAATAGGAATAAGTTTGTCCTATTTTTCTGAATTCAGACCACAGAGTACAGCAGCGCAGCTATTTGTTGTGAATTTTATTCTTTACCTTCCTATGGTTGGTGAATTAATAGGTTTATAATAGATGGAATATAAAGAAAGGTGTTTTGTACAATTACACAGAGCAACAGTAAACAGTTCACACAAAATTTTGATGAAGAGATTTTGACAGACATTACACCTGATCCTACACACAGAACCTACACACGATATCAAAAATTTGGCTGACAAAAACGTCTGCCCGCACGCCCCTCGATCCGTCTGTCGGTAGGTCAGGCTGTTTCTCAACAACACCAGATCCTAAAACTAAACGTAGAATTATCTTATGATTAAAAAGAACAAAAAGTGCCACATTTGTAAAACCGGAGGGGGGAAGAAACGATAAAGAGAATAAAAAGGCATTAGAAGGCAAAAACCACAAGAAGATGAAAAAACATGGAAAAAGGAAATTTGAGAAGGGACGTAAATTACATGAACGAAGCCTTGTTCCACTAGTAACACCATCCTGCTTGGTGGTCAGATGTTAGAGAAGCCACAAAACACGTGCACACATCCGGAAGTGACGCAGCTCAAGGCCAAGGGTCGGCCAACGAAACTACTGGCGATGCCATGTAAAAATGAGCAGTTGCGAGGCCGAGATATATTTCATTAAACGGAGAGAATGATACACAAAATGCGTGAAAAAATAAACGATACTTATAAATGTACATATGGGATAAATCGTTTTCCAAAAAAAGGGAAGCTTATTAATCAATATTGTTTTTAGCTGTCCTACGTAACGAGGCAGCGACCGTATGTGCCTGCCAACTCTTTGAAAGCCTGTTCTTAGAAAAGATCGAATCATCTAACCATAAGTCCCCTTGTCAGGAGTACGAAATCCGTGAACGATCGTATGAACGGCGAGGAAAAATCGTGCTGACAGAGTGCTCGTTTATTCTTTGCCACACAGATCATTACCACAATGAGAAATGAATTTATTCCATGAAGTTAAGGTGCATGCTTTTTTTCAAGAAGACCTCTAGAGACCTTCCAGTATTTCATTTATAACATGATATAGACGTTCCCATAATTGTACCGGTTACGTAAGAATCTAATAATTGTATTACAAGTTTAATGCTACTACAATCATTTCAGCCGTCTCACAAAAAACTGTCCTTATTGAAGAATATGTCGGTAACAATACGGAACGGTGTTTGTCTGCCATAACGGAATATGTCTGTCAATGGCGTTTCAAGGATCAATTTGAAAATGGATTCGGATTGTCAAAATTCACATATTCAAAAATTATCCTAATCAAAATAAATTCATCATAAATTTAAAACTATGTGTCTGTCTCTGTCTGTCTGTCTCTATCTGTCTATCTCTGCCTGCGTGGCTGTGCCTGCCTCTGTCTGTCTGTTGCCTGCCCTGTCTGCCTGTGCCTGCCTGTCTCCTGTGCTGCCTCGTCTGCCTGCCTGCTCGTCTGCTTGCCTGTCTGTCTCTCTGTCTGTCTCTCTATCTGTCTCTTGTCTGTCTCTCGTCTGTTCTCTGGTCTGTAACTCTGTCTGTTCTGCGTTTCTGTCTGTATCTCTGTCTGTTCCTCGCTGTATCTCTGTCTGTCTCTGTCCTGTCTCTCTGTCTGTCTCTCTGTCTGTCTCTCTGTCTTCTCTCTGTTCTGTCTTCTCTGTCTGTCTCTCTGTCTGTCTCTCCTTCGTCTCGTCTGCTCTCGTCTGTCCTCTCTGTCTGTCCTCTCTGTCTGTCTCTCTGTCTGTCTCTCTCTGTCTCCGTCTCTCTGTCTGTCTCTCTGTCTGTCTCTCCTGTCTGTCTCTCTGTCTGTCTCTCGTCGGTGTCTCTCTGTCTTGTCTGCTCTGTCTGGCCGTCTGTGCTGCCTCTTCCTGGCTGGTTCTCCCGTGTTCCGGTCTGTGGTCTGTCCTCGTGTGCTGTCTGCTGGTGCTTGCTCTGGTGCTGTCTTTCGTTCTGTGCTGTCTGTTCGTGTCTGTCCTGTCGCGTCGTGTTGCTGTGCTTCTGTCTCGGCTGTTTGTCTGGGTTCTTGTCTCGGTCTGTTGCGTTCTGTTCTGGTCTGTCTGTCGTCTGTTTTGGTCTGTCTGTGTTCTGTCTGTGTCTGTCTTGTGTCTGTTGTGTCTGTTCTTGTGTCTTGTCTGTGTCTGTCGTGTGTCTGTCTGGTCGTCTGTGCTTGTGTTCTGTCTGTGTTCTGTCTGTGTCTGTCTGTGCTGTCGTGTCTGTGCTGTGTCTGCTGTGTCTTGTCTGTTGTCTGTCTGTGTCTGGTCTGTGTTGTCTGTGTCTGGGGTCTGTGTCTGTCTGTGTCTGTCGTTGTCTGTCTGTGTCTGTTGTGCTGTTTGTTTCTGTCTGTGTCTGTCTGTGTCTGTCTGTGTCTGTCTGTGTCTGTGTTCTGTCTGTGTCTGTCTGTGGTCTGTCTGTGTCTGTCTGGTCTGTCTGGTTCTGTCTGTGTCTGTCTGTGTCTGTCTGTGATCAACGCTACCCCGATCAGCGGATTTTCTCCAAAACTGATATTCCGCATTCGATCTGGCTGATGTCGCGGCCCCTTGAATATAAAACTGATATTTCAATTTTGAGGGACACTTTACATGAAGCCCCTGGAACATTTTCCAATTTTTAAAAAAATGTCTCCATCATTTTTGATTAAATTTTGTTGTTGGTTAATGCGAAGGACGTTGAAGAGAGTGGTACAGGTTCCATGTTCATTGAAAACCCTGATTTTTTGTTCGCTTGATAACCTTGAAAATTGCAAAAATTCGATATTTTTCGGAGTCTTCCTATAACTAAGATATTAAATATATAATTTTTCACCATATTAAAATCTGTTCCTTTAAGAAAAATTTTAAAATAAGAGAAAAATCAAAAAATTCAATACTTTTTACGTAATTTTGCGTGAATATAGGGGCGAGAAAGTAGTGCTTTTTTAGCAGCACTAGTTTCTTTAAGAAACAATCTGACTAAATATTGAAAGTATATGGCAGATTATAAAGAAAATAACTATTGAAATTTTTGAGATTTCTGTGGTTGTAGCGAAACGAGCACCCATACAATATTGAGAGCATTTTGCCACAGTTAGCAAAAAGTGTAATTACTTTTTTAAGGCATTTCCGAAAAGGTATTGAAATTGTCCTGTGGTCTTAATGTAGTATCAGCCAAAGCGAAAAAAATTCGTTTCAAATTGAAAGTACTCGAGCTCGATTAGATCTATCATAGAATATTAATTTTGGGGTACATACTGAGACACCAGTGTTTTTGAGAGGCAGCCTGAACCTTAAGAGGCAGAAAATTAAATACGTTTGTGTATCTTGAACACTAAAATGGGCACCTGAATATTTTCTTTATAAAATAACTGAATGAAAGTAGTCATAGGTATTTTTTGTATTTCATTTGTGTTATTTAACATTTTCTCCTCTAGTTTTTAACAAAACATTTTAATTTAAAATAAATTTACACAAAATGTCATTTTCATGATAATTTATACTGCCTATTTTTTTAATGTACAGTCCGTCTCCGCCCATTAGGGGTTATTGTAGGCGTGTGGAACAGAAACTTTTTGAGCCTAAATATCGGAGGTGTTCGAGAGTATCAGTTTTTTCGAGGGTATCAAGAATCCACAAATCATGGATTCTAGTTACACGACGTGTTATTGGAAGTAATTTACGATATTAAGGAACATGATTTATCCACTTTTTAATTACTAGGGCCTGACAATAACAGTTTTTATGTCGAAATTCGCCGTTTTCGGGCGCACGAATACAATATTTTCTCTTCTTTCATATGCAAAGGCGAAAAAATGTAAATAAAATTATATTTCATAATTTCAATAAAATAAATATATTGTTACACAGTTTAATATTATTTTGAAATGTTGATTACATATCCCAGGAAGATGAGACATTTTTTATTTTGAAAGCAGGTGGCACTTCTATATACCACATTCTCTCTTTTGGTGTGAGTGATAGACATGCTCATTCATAACGTGTGAAACGCCAACAAAGAGGAAGTTTTGCACGGTGTGTCAACGTTGATTGTTTTCATGATTCCTGACGCGACTACTATGGTCATAAGTCCCGTAAGTGAAGTCCAAGTTACTTCCACCTCCTCATTCTCCGTCACAGCCGGGACAAGCTCTAAGTTCCCGATTGCTTGCCAAACATGTGTGATTGTGTAAGTGTGTGTAGGTAAAGTGAGAGGATATGACTAAGACGAGGAAGGAAAGATCGCGCTCGGTCAGTGACCTGTTTGTTAGTCTGTTCCGGTGTTCGCTTGACGTTGAATTGAATTGAATTGAATTGAATTTGCCTTATTTTACGCGGCGAGACTCAGGCCATCAGGCCCGCTCTTCTGTCTGACCACGCAAATTTCGCTACCCTTCTTTCATATAGCAGAAAAGAGGTATTTCTGGGCGAGAACAGGCGATTTGAATTTAGCTCAGAGGCGTCATTTAAGGCTTGAGGATCTTACATGCAAGTAAATCCTATACATGGGACAAGCCGGCTTTACCTTCCCTCCGAAGGAAGGGCGTACGAAGGATTTTGTCGCCCTAAAAATCCACGCTTCGATCGGATTGCACCCGCGAGTCCGGTACGCAAACGTCATACCATCGCCGCCGTTGGTCGGAGAAAGCACGGAAAACTACCGGTCAGAGCAGCTGACTGCCAGGGTGCTCCTCCAGACGGCGGCTGAACTCCATCTAGCTGTAGAGGTAGCGTCGAACAACCTGCCACCCTCGGGACTCTCACCCTAAGGCCCCAGGTCAGAGGTCAGTTGGTGTCCTGAGGCACAAGCCGGTGCCACTGCTCCAACACGCCTCTAACCCGAGTAAAAGTGTTGTCAATGAATTTAACTCTTGAGGCAAAACTATCTTTTCGTTTTCTTTTAACAGACAAACATTTTCAGATTTTTAACGGTTTAGTTATTTTTTGTTGTTGGCGAAAGACCTGGTATATCATAAATTAATTCGGCTACCGTAATATTGTAGGTAAAAAATAATATTAATTATAACTATTTCTCAACAAGTAATGGAAAGCATCTTTTTTTAATATCCGTAGGCATATGTGCAGAGTATAGAACGTAAGGAGGTACTGAAATATTTTTGTCCGTTATTTTCAGGGAAGTTATTTTACAAAGAAGTATTTGCCACTTTTTTCTTGACATGTTGTCATATATTTAAGGTTTTTATGTTCAGTTAAGGTATTTAATGCTCAGTCACACACTTCTCTTGACTGTCTTGTATATACTTTATACCGTTACATTCAAACACCACATATTATACGGATATGTGTACCAGAAGACAGATTGATGAATATCCGTCACAAAGATGAGGCATTCGCTATTTTAACCAGCTCATTTAATTATTTACATAATTCAATTTCTTTAATTTTTGCTAAATTAAGAGACCTCTTCATGAAAGGTGAAATTTAACTCATCTTATTCTCACATTAAACAACGGCAAAAGCAAACCCATTCATACGAAACCGCGGGAAGACATCAATATTTTTATTTCTCTTTCTAAAGTTTCAAAAATAGAAGAGCTGATTTTGGTAACAAAATTCCCAATTCACAGTCTAAATATGGCGACTTAAGTATTAAATTGGATTTGCTATGGTTTTATTTAAATAAAAATACCGTAATTCCTATTCTTATTTAAATTCTTTCTGGATTATTTCGTTTTACATTACTTTGTACATTACGTTGTACATGTACATGTACGGTGTACACTAACATTACTAAACAGTAATGTTAGTATCATTTGTTACATACAGAATGATTTAAAAAGATAATTTCCTCAAACCTTGACCAAATATTATTCGAAAACCTGTAGTAAATATTCACTCATTAAGTGCCTATCAAATGTGATCTCAGGAAATAATACGTAGCAATTAATACTCTTCTTTTTGCGAAAACAACTTCTTCGATCTTAAATTCGATACGAATCAGTACTATGCACATACATTTATCTACATACTTGTACACTCACGCATACGCATACACGCATGAACATAACTCATATATAAATATACAACGTATACACATTCAAACATACACGTACACACACATCATGAAAATTCAAGTTGTTCGGTTGCAGATTCCCTCTAAAGTTATTGTAACCAAGATTAATCAACATGTCATGATGATTCGAACTGGATCCCAGCATCTTGGAAAGGACAATATATTGTGTGTCGTGTTTTGAAGAAACGAAATCATGACGTGAAGATATCATCAATATTTTGCTGCGAAATTTCATCGCACAGAAAACAAAGCGACAAAACTACATGCTTTTGCACTTAACGCTGTAATTGTACTCTGCGTAAACAACAGTTTCAAACACATTAGTAAACTCTCCCTCCCTCCCACACAATACTAAAATAATAAAATCTAGTGTGAATAATTATTTTCAATTTGCACCACTAAATGTAAACTTGTGTTACATTAAAAAAGTTCATGTGGTTCTCTTACGTCTTCAAAATAAGTCCAATAATTTTCTTGTAGCCATATTGCTCCTTTAAGAGCTCCAGTTATCATTTTGGAAAGAATGATATATGCAAGACCTCTTCCAATTTATTGTATTTGAAAGTGAGGATGCAGGCGCCATACACATTTCCGCGAGCCTACGTTGTAAATGGATTATTTTCCATTATATAAGTCAGATCACGTCTATTGTGCCATCACAAATTTATTGACAGGACATATTGTACATGTTACATCAGGAGACATCAATAGGAGGCCGTGTATGCGTGTTGTATTATACGAGTGATGTTGAGTGAAAATTAATAAATATCTTCACTACTGTGAGTGATTCGAGTTATGTAGAGTGAAAATTAAATTATAATCCAGTGCAGTGTGGGCAGTTTTGATCAGAGGTGCAACGTGGATTATTCTAAGGAGGGGCCGGGGTATAGTTGTAGTTTACATTTGACTTGATTTTTTCTTTTGAATAATTTCTCATTAATTTTATAAAGAAAAAATCTCATTTTCATAAAGAAAAAAAATATATTTATATTTTTGATTTAAAGTTATTTATAAAATATTAAATTGAGATAATGAATGAATTTCGTGACTAAAGAAACTTAGTAAAAACATTATTTGTGAATTAAAGTATATTCACAAATATTGTGTGATACTTGTAAATATAATTAGTGAATTAGGGTATATTCACAAATATTCTTATTATCACACAGAATGTCGTTTTACATTTTTAAAGGCATGACTTGCGGGGGTAACTGATGCTCCATGAGCCCCCCCCCCTCCCCCAGGTACATCAGTTTTAGAGCGTGGAGATCTTACTTGACGGTGCGGGTCGGCGTGCCGGTAGGCGATGTAGACGCAGGAGGCGGTGGCGGCGGCGGCGGCGGCGGCGGCGCGGCTCCTCGTGGCGGCAGCGGGGCGACGCAGCTCCAAAGCAGGGCCCTCCCGCGCGGCGGCAGCGGCGACGAGCGACTGGCGCGGGGCGGCGCCGGGCGTCGACGCCGCGCCCCTGGCGCCATCTCGCGACGCGCTCGGAAGCTCCTCCCCGCGGTCGCCGCCGCCGCAGCCGCCGCACCTTGAAACCTCGCGAGTTCACCAAGCAAGGTTGCCGGCGGGGAGGTTTTCCTTGCGGGTTCTGGGAAGGCTCGCGCTGTCGCGAAATACGTGATGGTGGACGCGACGCGAAGCCACGCGACGCGATGCGATCATTGCAATCGGCCCTGATGCAATGCGATGCGATGCGATGCGGTCCGATCCCATCCGATCCGATCCCATCTGATCCGATCCGAACCGATCCCGTCCGATCCGATCCCATCCCTTCCCATCCCGTCCCGTCCCGTCCCGTTCCGTCCCGTCCCGTCCCGTCCCGTCCCGTCCCGTCCCGTCCCGTCCCGTCCCGTCCGATCCGATCCCATCCGATCCCATCCTATCCGATCCCATCCAATCCGATCCGACTTAATACATTGTAATTCCATAGGACATGCCGCAACGTGATCATGAACGACGTGATACCATGAGGTGGAATGTAGGATCGTGGTTATGCATTGCATCTCTTTCCGGCAGTTACAGAAATGTTAATGACACTAATACTGTCGAGTAATTTTTTTTTCATTTTGAAGAGGGCAAATAAAAAAATCCCTACGGTGCGTTGCGAAGTCATACAATGCGGAGTAGAGTTGTGTGATTTGAATGCAGGATCTCTTTCAGGCAGTAACCGATTGACATCTGAAGTCACGAAGTGTTATCAGAAGACAAACAGTATTGAATTGCAAAATATTTCATTTTGATGGCAAAAAATAAAAAGGATCTGTTCATACCACAAAAACCCATGCGCCATAATTACGTAGTACATCAGAAGTAGCTCTTCTGATGTGCACACAGTGATTCATGGAAAAACATATCATAGATTGTTGGCAAATAATAATAATAATAATAATAATAATAATAATAATAATAGTAATGTTTTAGTGTCCTGGTTCGTATATTTATTTTTCTATCTTCAGGGAATACTAAAACTTACAGTCATTAGAACTCACATTATGGAAATATTCATTAAGACGTTTTTCGGAAGATATCTAAGAGATCCAATGATAATCGGCACGACCTGCATAATAATGCCTCACATACAGCTGAACTCGATTTCCACAAGTGCAAGTAATATTTTGTATCGCAACATCAGAGGGGTGCAAGGCTGCATTGTGAAAGCAAAATGATTACTTAAACTGTACTCTGCCCAACTTGTTGATAATACAATAGACGACATTACTACACAAACTGGACTACAATATCACTCATTTTAAACTACTCGTATTTGTCCTGTCCCATATCACTGCGAGCATCACACATATCACTGCCAGACGAGGCCAGCACAAAGGACAATTCTTTCTTTCAAACACTTTGTGAAACATTGACAAACTTTGCAAAAGAAATTGGCCCTGTCCAGTATTAATACAAAATAACCTATATTTACAAAATAAACATTGTTGTTATTTATTTGGTTCATTCAGTAAAATATCAAACAATATTGCCATTTCCATGCACTGTGCATACCTAACAAATGATAATGAACACCGAATCTTATGTATAATGAAAAATATTTTATTTGTAGTAACAGGACCCTCTGTTCATAATCCCTTGTCCCGTTCCACATTGGCAAACGCGGAAGAAAAGGTTCGTGTGACTGCAGAGGAATAGTGAACGGCGAGTAGCCGAATTAGTAGGCCTCAATTCGACTTCGCACACCCGTAGTCGATCGCGTGCATCGACCTGCGTGTTCAAGCACACAGATCTCTCTGGGATGTCCGAACGTCCCTTGATCAGAGCACGGCCGAGAAGAACCAAGGCGGGATGTGCCACGGCACTAGGCCGGGCCAGACGGCGCGGCGCTGCGCTGCGCTCTCGATCAGGCTTTTGTCCGGTTTCCCTGATCCATTGAGCAAATGCTGAGATGGCCCCTTATTTTGCTTCCGGACGTAAATGTAGCTCCACTCTGCGCACGTTTTGTTGAACTCTCCTTTTGCTTGTAGTGGTAGGAGTAGAGGTAAGGGTGAGCTACTATTTTGTTAGCAATGCAGAAAAATTACACTTGCAACTCGTTTACCAAAGCAAATAGGTTTTCTATAATTCGGAAACGAAAATGTCTATTTTTTCAAATATTTCTAATCGCGCGATTTTTATAAATTTATTTTTATTTATTTATTTTAAACTTTTACTCATCTTTCAACTATTTATAATGAAAATGACGGGAAGGGATTCTGGAATTCAAGAAAACGTGCACAGATAATCTTCTTCCCCATACGTCTCATACAGTTTTACTGTTTTTTGTCTAAATATATCTAATTTAATCGCTCTCAGCAAATCCATCTTGATTTCTAATACGAGGGGAGTATCCAACCGAAATGAAAAAATAATAAATAATATTTACTTCTGCCATAAAATAAACGAAAGATGAATTTCAATGGAGATGCTCTAAATCAATGTACCATTAGAAGGCGCAGTTGCCAATTCACGAAATGCTAATTATGTCTCCGGTTTTATTTGATATGTTATTTCAAATATTACGAGCTTTTACGAAGGTAAAAGGACACATGCATATTATGAAGAATTATTAATACTGTTCTTATTCACATTGCGACATTAAATGTTAAATTAAACTCATTATGATGGAGTTTTGAATACAAAACTGTGTTTTTATGTTGTTTTTTAATACGCCATTGCAGAACTAATGGCAATAATACGATGGGATGCATTACTTGGTGATGACACGCAATGTGATGTTACATTGTGACTCACTGCGAAAAATTAGCGTGAATTCGCGTGTGAGCTCGAAATATTTCCACGCCTAGTGGGCATAGCGTGTGTGGCCGAATAACCTTGCAGCGAAGCGTTCAAGAGGTGGTGACGGAAAGGCTTCTCTTGGTTGTTCTTTGTACAATAAAACTTTGCTTGTGAGGTACTCTGGGAATATGTGCAGAGCTTTCTTCTGATCCAATTGTGACAATGTTATGAGGGTATTTTCAAAATATGTTTACATATTTTTATTTGAGTTAATCATTGCATTGGTATGAATTAACAAGCGAATTAAGAAGTTCCCAATCTTATACCTGACAAGTGGCGTGATTATATTATTAAAGAATTTTTGGAAACCATTCTTTTTCATGTGTCACGAGGGTAAGACATAATTGCATGTTTGGGTTGGGACATGCACGTGAAACCGAGTATTTCTATTCAAGTTAGCGAAATTGATGCCACGGTGGCCTTGAAATTTTCACTTACGGTATATAAAAATACCCAATGAGTTGTCCATTTTAAATATTTTTTGATTTAATGATTTCGTTGTAATTTAACAATAATTGTCTTACTCCCAACGAAAAATAATGTAGAATTTGCCGATGTGTTAATACAGTAAAATATGTCTTAAGCGGTCGCTATTGGTTCCGAAGAAAAATGGTCGTTAAATCAGATGGTCGCTCAATGGGGATTATGAGAATACAGGAAATACCCTTATGAAAATTGGAATTATAAGGTTATGAAATTGCTGATCTGATGCGTATTCTGCAACTGCCCGAAATCTTCAAGAGGTCATTTCACACAAGGGATTGAATAGAATTTCATAATAATAATCATACCTTAATTCCATTATTGAGTGAATTAAGAAGAGGCATGGACTTTTCAAGGACGTCGACACACTACAAACACACATGTCTCATTTCTTTATTAATGCAGGCTCTAATGACGAAACTGAAATCTGAATTCGGTTTTAAACTTCTGATGACACCCCACTTCCGTTTCTATGTTTAGAAATGTGAAAGGGGCTCGAAAGAGGAAAGAAACGTCAGCTATGCAATACGCGGAGGTTTCCTGCCAGCCATTGGCACGACTTACATGGAGAGGAATATTTTTACTTTGTTTTAGTCATCGATACTTTTCAAAACATTATTGGTGAGTGAAATTCATCTTTGTTTTTAACAGACACGAAGAGATAGCGGAATATTCCTCTATTACGGATTGCCACATGCGTTTAGTTTTTTCATGACTGCGACGTTTTGTTGACAATTATTGTATATTATCCCAAAAGTAAATGACTGTCGCCTTTGTTTTTAATAGTTCATTGTCTCTGTTACGTATTGGAGCTTCACAGTTTTACCTCTTGTCATCTTTTTGTGTCTCCATACAGGATCTCCGAGAGAAAATTGGTTCCCAGTACAAAGGCACATGGGTTTCCACAAGTATTTCTGTAACCACGAACTCCACACGCAATTATAGAGTTGGATTTTATTTCTTGATTGATTTTATTGATTAAATTGTATAAGAGTTAGAAGGAATATTTTTCGGCGTTCGAATATTCGCAATGGCTCTTAGTCCGCTTTCCCGGGTTCGAGGTTTCTCAGATCGTGACATACACTGTGAGCAGCGCGTGCCTTTTCATTAAGAAAAAAGATTAATTCACAAATTGAAAAATAATTTTGAAATGTATTTACGTGCAAGGTACGATAATAATTGAGTTAAATAATTTTTTTAATTATAATAAACATTATGGGACACTTTGGACTTCAATGGCTAACTGAATTTCATGGTCTTGTCTCACACAGTCCTAATCTTTAGACTTTAAAAAAACTAGACTCTTGTAAAAATAAAATTATCACCATTTTAAGATAATGGTTGTCGATCAAACAGAAAATACGAATAAAGAACTTTATATTATTGTGCAGCTCTCTTGACACTCAGATACATTTAACGGTAACTTAACTCTACAGTTTAAACACAGCACTTATCATGTAACATGAGTTACAACTTGGGGCAATTCCAGAGTTAGCACTGATTACCATTCTTAACCGTCCATTACAAGTGATGCAATGAAAACATCATGTTACACACAATTGAACTGAACAAACAATTTGAGATATGGACGTCATTAACAATAAAGTATGTTAAAAATGTTTAGTTTGAACACAACTATATAATTTTTTGTGGTAAAAAATTTTAAAATTGAATATTGTGGTTTGATTTTTTTCTTTGGTTGGTTTGACATTTCTCTAAAGAGATTCCCACTATTATTTTACAGTAATGTTGTGAAAACAATTATGTAATCATTATAATCATTATATCGAGATGCAAGGATGCATTTGCTCAGGTGGTGGGGGACCCAAATGGAATTTACCAGGCGCGTGCGTGACAACCAAATGTTTTGTTTGGTGGAGCACAACACAAGCGTTCGGTTCTCTCAATGACGCAGTGAGGTATGGTCATATTGTTACAAGTGTGCATGTTCTTTTAAGAGATCACTAAACGACCCCGTGGAACGTGGATGCACTTTTCAGCAACTCGTCGCGTATCTAATATTTACTCAGTAAGCAAGTTAATTCGATGAACAGAGCAGAATATACAGAACAAAGGAAATGGCCATGACAATTCTTAACTTTTATAAAGGTTGATCATAAAACATCCCACAAAAGTATTTCGTTTTTTATACCTCGAAGAAGATTATTAATAGAACAATGTGCAAACGAAATCTGAGAGCTGATAGAAGTTTAGACTTAAACATCTTGAAAAGTGTGAGTTAGTATTAACATTTTCATTATTACATTTTTTTAAAAAGGCACTACAAAAATATACTTCATTCGTATTTTTATATTTCAAACCATTTCTGATCAACTCTTATAATAGTGGTCGTCTGCCATAAATAAAATTACTATTTAGCATAAAATTATCAAGGCACATTACTCTTTACATAAAATATGTTTTAAGTTTTAACTTATTTCTTTTTTGCGCTTGACTTCACAGTATTAATCTATTTCAGAAGCAAAAACTACAAAATATGTTTTACTTCTAAATTCATTGAACTTCTTGACATGTTTTAACATTTTGTTTAATTAAAAAACAGCTAATATTATATTAATAGTAGGTGGTTGAGTATTTTTGACAATAGTTGAAAGAATGGTTATTGTATATTCTTTTTGGAAATTTGATCAGATATAATTGTTTATTATTGCGAAAAACTGTGCAGCTTCAAATTATTTATTAATAGTAAAACATGCGTTTAACTTGGAAGTAAATTCTAATACGGAATTGAAAAATAATTTAAAACCTCACCCGTTTACAATATATTTTAAATGTATCATTGTCCAATGCTATATTAATACGATCCCACCACATAGGTTCGTGGCATTTCCAAGACAGTTTCTGTAATGTATGTTGCATTGCAGTTGTCTACAAGGCCATCAAAACGCCTGCCCACGAAAGACTAGAGCTACTCGCCCACAGCTCCTCATACCGAGCTTAGCAAGACACCAGAACTGGGTTAAGGCAAACAAGAGGGGTCAGGATTATGATGTCATGGCAATGCTATTGTTTTATATGCATTGCAATTCTTGTTGGAACCACGTGTGCTCTTGCTTATTGGAACCACTATTGGAACTCATGGAATCACGAATGATCTTTAAGCACTTGCAACATTCGCAAGAAAAATCTCCTAGGATCTCTTTTTCTTCGTAGTTAAATTTCTGTAAATTCTCGAATTCTCTATAAAGTAATGGAGAAACGGCCGTTCGACCATAATTCACAGAGCATCCAAAATTTGGAACAAATTGTCATTCGACGCATCTGTCTCCTGGTGGTGGAACTGACCATTCTTTTTTCTTTCCATAACGTTCTAAGATAATTATGGAATAAACGTTTTTGAGGGGGAGGGGTAGGAGGCACCCACAATTCATTTTTGATGGGTTTTAAGGCAGCTACCGAGACCAATAACTCTGATTAAGACCAACTGTTTTCTCCGGAACAGTTCAAATATTCTGAAATCTATAAAAGGCAACATTTCTTGACATTTCAAGGCACCTTCAGTGGCAAAACACTGAATATTTGTATTTCTTTTCGAGCATAATGTGAATTGTTAGAAGAAAATTCATAAGATTAACAATTTTTAAACCTAATATTATAATAAAACATTAATCTTTTGTTTAGGAAAGTACATTTATTCGTTTTCATTTAACTGTTTCATAGGATAAACGAGCCAAGCGACTGTATTATGGGAAGTGGGCGTTTTTTTTCATTGTCGAAATTGAATTATTTTGCCGAGACCGTACGTAGAAAAAATACTTAGTTCACGAACAGCATTTTTTATACAAATTTATAAAAGATTTGAAAAACGTAAAACTTTATATTGAAAAAAAGGGTGTTTAATAACGGTAACAATATAGTTGTCTTGGCAGCAGTCTTGTTTTAATGGATATTATAAAACGGCCTATCTTACGGGCGGTTAACTGCTTGGAATCAGCTTATTTATTCAGTTGTAGAAAATAATTATTTTTGTTACGAACTTTCCTAGCAGAAATACCAATATTCAACATTAAAATAGCGCTGAGGGGGGGGGCGCACTAAGCTAGTATAAAACATTTACTTAGTTTTACTAGACTTCTCTTTTTGATTTCTCTATTTTATGAAAATCAACGTTTTCATTTTATTATAGAAATTATTGTAAACTGCATACAGTTTTATATTAAATAACACACTTCAATGGGTTGATTAATAAAAGCAACACAAATGTAAAACAATTTGTTTTATATACGAACTTTACAAAACATCTTGAAAATTATTTTTTAAAACAAAATTGCAAAATTTTCTCTTGCAGGCTTCGATGTATGAGGTGCACACAACGCCAAAAAAATAGATTAAATAAAAGACGAAGCAAACAAAAAGTTCGAACACCGCGGACGAAAACACACAATTTTAATTAGCACGCACGAATCTCGCTCAGTCGTCGGCCATTGTCTTTTTTCGTCCTCCTCAGAGGGAGGCCGGGGGCGGCCGAAGCTTCAGGCGGAGTACGTGACGTTCAGGTTCGCGTAAAGGAACTGTTGGTCGATCCAGTTGCGAAACTTTGCCACGTTCGCATAGACGGCCGGGGTGCTTCCCCCGCAGCCGATGCCCCAGGCCACAATGCCCACCTGCTGGTAGCGCGTCGGGTCCTCGATCAGGGGACACACCAACGGGCTGCCACCGTCACCCTGGAGGCAGCGAAGAAAAACATATGTCTTAGATAATTGCAAATAATACAATGCGTTATTTGTTATTTACCTCATTTAAAGTTATTATTTAATTAATTAATTAATTAATTAATTAATTAATTTATTTACAGGTTGTAACAAAGTACAAATAATGTTGACATTATTTCGCAGAAGACAGTCTTGTGCGCGAACCTGCAATGATTAACCATGTATCATATATCTCTACCTGTTTCATTTATCAATTTTTGAAGAAAAAACAAAATTAAAGAAAAATGAAAATTATAAAATGAAAAATAATATAAATATAATATAATTTGAAACATATTCAGACATTATTCCTTAGTCACTGCATGGGTTGATAGAATGATTGAATTACTGAATCATTCAAATCAGTAATCCAGGATCTGATACGCTTTCGTTGTCCTCGTGTATTAACATCACAATTAATGAATGCTAGAAATAACTTAAATTGATAACGTTAGTAGAACATACTCTGGTTGGCCTACAATTTCTTGAACCACCTGGGTAATTTCTTACCAGGTGGGCACCTGTGCCTTTTCGGCTTAATCCGCACCCCCTCCCCAAGTCGGTGCAGAAGTACGCCACCAAGCTGGTATCTGGGTCCCTCCAGAACGCAGTTTAGGCTCTCCGCATTTAATGCCCGGGTCGGGACGACCTGCCGGCCCAAAGCTACCCAGGCCAATGCCGGCGTCGAATCAATGTGCCACTCACAATGCGCCGAGACAAGACCCTTCTCTATGCCCAGAGTGTCGGGTCACTGCCACGACGAAGCCAAGGGCCCATTTGGGGGCTCCGGGCCGAAGACAGGTGACACGGGGCCTACAAACCGGGTTCTTAAGCTGTGCATGTGAGTACTGCAGGAACCTCACCAAGGGGTGGGGAGAGGCCACGCTCCCCTTCTTGACATTTAAATGTCGGTTTCAAGTCTGCTGCACAAATGATGTCGGATAACGAAACTCCCCGCTCAATCCCACCCAAAAACCGGTGGCTTGCCACCTACTCACTGCCTCCACCTTGAAACTGTCGACCTGAGTACCGCTGGACCGTATGAAACTCTGGCAGCGGGGGCTCATGAGAACCGCCGCCTTTCTGCAGAGAAGGTGCGGGTTAATGAACCCCACGCCCAATCCCGCCCAAAGGTCGGTAGTAAGAGTCATCTATTTACTGACTCCCGTGAGGCTAACGACGTGAGTGCCGCCGTGAAACTCTGCGTCCAGGAGCCCGTTTACAATCCTCCACTAAGAACCGTTCCCTCCGCGGTCTATGTCCCCCTCTACGGAAAATTGATAACATCAGCATTAAGAATGTTTTCGGGTGGTATGGGTTTACTTCATCGCGGTCGATATACTCGCACCTTTCCCCGATGATGACGAAGTGCCGCCTCGGCGAGTGCACTACGACAGGACACTACGTAATCTGTCGCCCATACTTCGCGGCCGGCTTCTCATTAGAGAAGTAATGATCCCAATAACCCAGTGGCAAGAGAGCTTTACAAAAGAACACGCGTGATAAAATTTTCTTTTGAGCGGCTAGGTTTTTCGTCTGGACACACTCGTTCCATACAGGTTTGCCAATAAGTGCTGCAAGGGGTTAATTGATAAATTTAAGTGTGCATGTTCTACATCGGTCCACCATACTGAAGCTCCTCAAAAAATTACAGATTGTATTTACATAAATTGAATTTTTAACCCTATACTTTGACCAACTGTCACCATAGGAGACAATTTTCAACAGCTTTCGACAACTGCTCATACTGCGGTCGATTCACGTCCTTTTCAAACCTGTGAATAGAAAAAATAGTCTAGCTTGTGGCCTCCCAGATCAACTGATCTAAACCTTTGTAACTTTTTTCTCTGAGAATACTTGAGAGATAGCGTGGGCAAAAAACCTCTCATTCGCAGAAAGAGATTCAGCGCTGTATTAAGAATAAAATCGCCGTAAATTATTTACTTCAAAGAGTAAACCAGAATCTGTTCTGGAAGAGCCAAGAATACATTTTGTCGAAGGATAGCACTTTTAGCATCTTGTCTAGAAGAGGTTAAGCGAGGAGAAATGGTTCGTATCTTATCACGGGGTGCTTTATCTCGGCTCGCTAGGTGATCTTCCCGGATTTTCGGCGATCGGAAAATTGTCTGCCCTGCAGTAGGAACGAAACATCGCCAACAAAACACCGATATTTCAATTTTTTTTTAATTTGAAAGATCGTTGTTCAAAATACAGCTACCAAAAACCATCGGTTTCAAAACAAACCGCAGTGGTCATGTTTACTCTTTATAATTAAGACCTATCTGAATTTTTTTTTAATTTAAGAACAATTAACGAGTCTTAATATCTCACCGGATAATACAAAAATAATACGGACATTTATCAATGAAAGATCGATTAACTTATTTCTCACTCTAGGTCACCTTGGTGTGGAGATTGTTAAATTCATGAATATATGAAATTGGTTACAGATTCTTATTACACCTTTTCCAGCGAAAAATAAAATATCAGCTACAAAAAACATCAAGCAGAATATTTGGATGCTAAAAAAATTGACGTTAAATAAATCATAATCGTTAAATAAATCATCTTTGTGAATTTGTTAAGCGTACGTAGGAATCATAGTTTATACACAAGGTAGCAACTCAAAGAAAATCTCAACAATATAGATTTTCACTTCGAAATTAACACACAAAAATATTTCAAAGAAAATACTTCACATGAAACAAATATAATTTGTAATGAGTGTAAGTAATCTATTGTTATATTCTACGAAAGCTAATTCATTCAGTGTTTTTTCCATAACATTCTGAAGTATTTTTAGGGCTCAAGAACTTTGCAACAATTTAAAAAATGATAAGCAGAAAAAAGTCAGAGCAAATGTAAGAAAGGACTACAGAAATTCTGAAAATTACAGACGATTTCTCTGTGTATTTGTTAAGCGTTCTTATAGGAATTCTAATTTATACCAACTCAAAGAAATCCCAACAATATATTTTTCCACTTCGAAATTAACGTACACACAGAAGTATTTCAAAGAAAAGACTTAACATGAAACAAATATTATTTGTAACGATAATTTTTATCGTTAGTAATCTATAGTTTTTATTCTACGATAGCTAATTAATACAGCATTCTCCATAATATTCTAAAGAATTGCCGAGAAGTTTGAGCACAATGAAAGCGCGCTGGGCACGTACCTGGCAGGTGTCCTCGCCCGCGCCGCCCGCGCACAGGAAGCTCTCGTGCAGCACGAAGAACTTGCCCAGGCGCGTCTCGCGCAGCTTGTCGATGCACTCCGCGCGCGGCACGATGGGCAGCTGCACCTTCTTCAGGATCACCTGGTAGTTGCCCTCCTTGCCTGCGGAGCAACGCGCCCAACTCCGAATCAAATCGGTCTCTCAGCTTAGGCTTACATCTGTTACTATGGAGATATTCCGATTATGGTCGTGTGCGGCTTAAAACAACAGGGGGCAACTTCATTTCACGGCCTCGCTGGGCTCCCGTGACCATTAAACGTTGTTTGCTTATGAAAAATGTTTCTAGTAAGTAAATTAAACATATTAAATGACCATCGAACTTATAAATTAATTGATTACTAGTGATTTCGGGTGCGTCAATGGCTAACGTCTTTAGTCCTGTAAGTGTGGTGCATGTTTCCCCCTTGGGAGGCGACAGTCATCTTTCCTCGCTGGATGGCAAGATTTGGCGCCGACCTGTTGGTCGGCGAGCGAAGTTTTCCCCAATCCATCAGCAAGGCACTGCCCCAGCCGAGACAAGCTCATAGCTCCCGACCGGTCTTCCGGCATGTGTGGTAGAGTTGTGCATGTGTGTAGTGTTGTGTAGGTGTGTGTGTGTGTGTGTGTGTGTGTGTGTGTGTGTGTGTGAAGGTGTGTGTGTGTAAGGGGTGAGGAGAGGACAAGGAAGATGAAGATAAGATCGCCCAAGTTCTTCTAACCCTCGGATGAATTTAATATTCAATGGGTAGCACCCTAGATAATCCTGATAGTTCCTTCGATCGAGCTGCCGCAGTAGCAAAATGCTCAGGGTAAAAGTAGCAGTAGGGAAATGCTCTCTTGTCACTAACCAATAAGTAGCAGCTACTGTAGTATACTACTTGGAAATAATACATCACGGAATAACGTCGATACAAACAACTGGAGAGAATTTCTTGATTGAAACCTCATTACTTAACTACTAGTTTCTAATGCTCGAGATATCGATTGCTGATGGCCTGCAAAATTATTATATGGATTGAAATTAATGACAGTAGGTAAGAACCAAACAGAATTTTCGTGTTAAAGAAGGAATTATACATCCAAGGCAAATACCGGGGAAATTTAATCTTAATAAGGATGTGCAATATTACTTTCACAACATCGCGAAAATGAATTTGATATGTGGCTTTTTCATCCCTATTCACAGACTTGAAGTACGATTCTCCATCAGCAGTATTAACGTTGTATACAAGATCTGTTTCAAGGAATTTTGTAACGCCTACGTCTTTCCTTGATCCAGTGTCTGCATATGAAACGAGAAATTATTTGGATAATCCCAACGCCTGTTGATCCGCAACCCACATTGCATGTTCGCGCACCCGGTGTCTAGTTGCGCCTTGCGGACATTCACCTCAAACCCCCACTCTCGCACGGTTTCGGCACTTCCCTCGCTACCTTGTTTCTGGTCATCCTCATTCGGCAAGTGTTTTTTTTTTGTTGGGCAAACAAGCCGCGGTGAACATATGTTTTCTACACGAAAAAAAAATCCATGTTCTGCGTGAAACTATAATTTGTTGCTCAAACTACTTCCTCTTCAGACCTCTAATTTGTATGCAAATATGTGGTGGGGAAAGAAGTTTGTAAGCAGTTAAAGGTGAGAGGTCAGTTTCTTGGGAATTTTGAAGACACGATGGAAGAACTTCTTACGCTTTCTACATGGAAGTGAAGTGAGTGATGTGTGGGCAAAAATATTTCTCGAATGATTATTGTACAAAGTGTACAGTGTGTGATCAAGATCTAACTTTTCTTCTAGAGTAATACCAAAATAAATGAGGAAATAAATTCTAGTGTCCTGCAGCAGCAAAAATATTGCTGTTGTGTGTGAGGGAAATGGGGTCTTGGAGCAGCAAAACTTGGCTGTTCTGAAACCGCACACGTGAAAACAAACTTCTTTCTCTTTCAATGACGTTAGTTATTTCGTAAGCGATGACGCTCAGATTATGTGAATATTGTCGTAAAGTGAAACCTGAGAAATTGCAGATAAACATATTCGAATATTTTCATTTTTTCCTTGATTTTATGTTTCAACGATTTTGTATTTGTCCCGTATTTGTCCTAACTAAACCATTGATATCCCTCATGTGGCCAGAGGCATACTTGTTTTCGTTTACGTTCGTGTACGTTTACGTGTGTATTAGACATTAGAAACAGAGATAAATTAATAGGGGCAAATACCAAGGGAATATTGAAAAGGATGGCTAGGAGATGGACGACTCTGAGCTTACTTCCTGAGAACAATGGACCTTTTATCGGATATGACAGAAATTAATTTTTTGTCGTAGAAGTCTATACCAAATAGCACAAATTCTCCAGGATATGTACTTCATTGATATACGAAATCATCTTTTTAAATTAAACAATTACGTTTTTTATATTTCCTTCTTGTTATTCAAATTAATGAAATGATACTTGGTACTATTTTTGTAGGAAATTTTATGTTAAACTGTACTGTACAAACCCAACAGAGATGTAACGATAGTCACTTCGTACCAGTTGCTTCGAACAGAACAGGTTTGTTCATGCTAACCAATGAGGAAAACCTACATCCAGGAATAAGATACGTTTTCCTTTACTGCAGGGGAGGACAAACATGATTTATATGATAATTCACGATTATCGATACGTAATTGTTTCGATGTGTGCATTCTAATATTACATTACTAGCAGCCACAAAGAATGTAACTGCTAAAACCATTATCAATTAAGATCTATGCACCGGGCAACATCTTTGAAGTATATTTTTATTCGGTTTTTATGGATTTGTACCAAGTAGTTACTAGTTGTGAGAACTGTGATAGGATTTGACTATGGGTATAAAAGCGTCTGTTTGAAAATATTACATACAAAAGTCCATATGTGTACTATTGTGTTAATGAGATTGTCCACAAGGAATATTTGTTTGTATTCCCTGGATTAAAGGGCAAGGAATTGCGAAGGCACGTGCCAACGCATTCAGGTGATGTGAGAGAAGATTTATAAACAGTAAAATATTTTAACGACTTCCTGGAGAAAATTTCATCCTTACATGAACTCGTATATTACGCGACTTAAGAGGATAAAAATTTCGATTTTCTTTTTCTTTTCCCAGTTTATGTGAAAGTGTTCCACAAGTAATGCGCATATCCTTGCAACACCGCAATTACTTTACTATTGAAGGGTACAGTTTGGATAGAAGCAGTTATTGCCATTGCACATTGCTCTCCTCCCAATTTAAGTGAGGCAATCGAACACGTTCATTATTAAGAAACAGTGGTTAATTTTCTCTCTCCTCCCAATTTCTTTGTTTACTCTTTATAAGTAAAACGTTTGATACATTATCTCCTTTTTTTTAAATTTCTCGGTTTATCTATCATCGATGCGTCAGAAACGTGACATCTCAAAAATTTTGTATGATAAGGTAAATGAAAAAGTATGTTTAGACAATATTTAATTTTTAATAATACCAATAATTTCATCAAGACAGCTCACAATAAAGCCGATAAAAATATTAAAACACTGTCTTCGGGAGCGAAACAAACTGCCCTTCTTAGGATAAATCCTTTATCTCGCAAAATAACTATTTGACATACTAGGACTCTCCATCATCTGAAACGTGGTTATCTAATAGGCATCATTAATTGCAAAACTTCAGTTATGTCAATTTGTCCTACATTTTAATTTCGTACGTCACAATTCCTTGATCGCCGACAACCATAACACCATATGGTCCCTTGAATTAACGTTTTCTTTTTTAGATCTTTTTCTCTTATCTTTGTTACCCATCTATTGCAAACTACTTTGCCATTGCACATTGCCCATCCCCGATTTCCTGCTCGCTCCTTGTCTCTTAGCTTGGTTACCCGCCATTGCGAATCACCTGTGAGTTTTGACCCTTGACTTCCTTTCGCGTAGCTTGGTTCGCAATTGTGGGTATCACGTGTGTGTTTTGCCCACCCCTGACCTCCCGCTCGCCCGCTCTGCCGCGGCGCGGCGCTGCGCGGTCACTCACCGAAGACGTGCTTGCCCCAGCCGGAGGCGAAGCAGCGGCTGCCGTCGTAGCCCGAGTCCTGCGGCGGCACGCACACCACGTCCACGTGGTCGGCCAGCTCGGCGGGCTTCTCCAGCGTGAGCAGCGCCACGTCGTTGTAGAGGACGTCGTCGCGGAAGTCCGGGTGCAGCGTCACCTTCACCACGCGCCGGTCCTGCAGCGGCAGCGGCTCGTTGTTGGTCTGCGTGTCCCACTCGCCCAGCCGCACCCACAGCCGGTCCGAGCGCACGCTGCCACAGAGCAAGAGGCAACGACACATCACGACACTACGACGACCGAACCCAACGAAAGAAAGAAAGAAAAAGGAAAAAAAAAAAAAAAAAAAAAAAAAAAGAAGAAAGAAAAAGAAGAAAAAGAAAAAAGAAAAAGAAAAAAAAAGAAAAAAAAAAAAAAAAAAAAAAAAAAAAAAAAAAAAAAGAAAGAAAAAGGAAAAAAAAAAAAAAAAAATAAAAAAAAAAAAAAAAAAAAAAAAAAAAAAAAAAAAGAAAGAAAAAGGAAAAAAAAAGAAGAAAAAAGGAAAAAAAAAAAAAAAAAAAAGAAAGAAAAGGAAAAAAAGAAAAAAAAGAAAAAAAAGAAAGAAAAAAAAAAAAAAAAGGAAAAAAAAAAAAAGAAAAAGAAAAAGAAAAAATAAAGAAAAAGGAAAAAAAAAAAAAGAAAGAAAAAGAAAAAAAGAAAGAAAAGAAAAAAAAAAAAAAAAAGAAAGAAAAGAAAAAAAGAAAAAAAAGAAAGAAAAGAAAAAAAGAAAAAAAAGAAAGAAAAAGAAAAAAAGAAAGAAAAAGAAAAAAAGAAAGAAAAGAAAAAGAAAAAAAGAAAGAAAAGAAAAAGAAAAAAGAAAAGAAAAAGAAAAAAAGAAAGAAAAGAAAAAGAAAAAAGAAAGAAAAGAAAAAGAAAAAAAAGAAAGAAAAGAAAAAGAAAGAAAAGAAAGAAAAGAAAAAGAAAGAAAAGAAAAAGAAAGAAAGAAAAGAAAAAGAAAAAAAGAAAGAAAAGAAAAAGAAAAAAAAGAAAAAGAAAAAAAAGAAAGAAAAGAAAAAAAGGAAAAAAGAAAGAAAAGAAAAAAAGAAAGGAAAAAAAGGAAAAAAGAAAGGAAAAAAAGGAAAAAAGGAAAAAAAGGAAAAAAGAAAGAAAAGAAAAGGAGGAGAAATCGCTCACCTGGCGACGCAGTGCGCGGCGGTGAGCACGACGCTCGGGTGGATGAGGGAGCCGCCGCAGATGTAGTTGGTCTTGGGCGTCTCGGCGTCGGCGGTGGAGTCGTCGCGCAGGACGGCCGCCATCCAGGGGAACTCGCCGAACTGCGCCTCGTTGTTGCTGTCGCCCGTGATGCGCATGTTGACGCCCTCCTCGTTGCGCCGGCCGCACAGCCCCGGCTGGCGCACCACCACGGGCCCCTTGGGCTGCGCGTCCTTCGGCTCCTTGCAGCACACGTCAAGGTAGTGCTCGCACTCGCCGTCCTTTATCCTGGGCAGGACGAGCCACGTCAGCGGGCGTCTATCACACTGGCTTTGACGGGCGACTTATACGTCTATTAACACGTTATGATTAACAAGCTAGCTTGTGGAACGAAGGAGGAAATATAAATAAATCCACGGGCTGAATGGTGAGTATTGACTGAACTGATGTGTACTAAATTGCCTAATTATGTCCCTACTTTCTCACAAACGTTGGGGTTTTAATTAATTTGCAATGTATGTTTAAGTCAAAATATTGAAGTCTGTTTATATTTTATGGAGTGATATTCTAGTTTGTAAATTGTGTTTCTCCCATGCTCTTTAAGATTGTTTAATACAGTCTATTTCAACATTTGTATTAATTAAATACATTAAGATTGTTATAAATAGATGTTATCTGACACCTTTATTTTTGATTTTTTTTTCTCCCAAGTTCCGTGTACAAAGCGACCTATTCAACTACCTATTCCACGTCATCAAAGACCTCCACAATCGATCCTTTCCTGTCAAAGTAAACAACTCACTATCCCAACTATCCTTGCAGGATCCCTCAAGGCTCTTCACTATCCCCTACGCTCTGTAACATATTCACCCACGATATCCTCAGCCATCCCTCCACCGAAATGGCCCTCGGTGCAGATGACACTCCAGTCATTCTCACCAAAACGCCTGTACTTCCCTTTAAAAAGCTCTAAACGAACTATCCAATTGGTCATCGAACTCGCAACTTAACCTAAACCCCACCAAGTACATTGACAAAACCTTCACCCTAAAACGTATCCTAAAACGTCTACTTCCTCCTCTACATAGCATCTACTCCATTCAAATGGGCAGAGCAGAGCATATCTAACCCGTCTAACCACGAAAGCCCATATACATTCTAGCCTATTCCTCCTTTCGTCAACTTTATCCTTTTATTAATAGAAAATCATCCCTCGAGCTAAGAACCACCCTACACCTATATAAATCCTTAGTCCCCCCTGCAATCACGTATGCAGCCCCGATATGGGGAGGTGCAGCTCCCTCAACAACAAAACACATCCAAACCCTACAAAATAAAGTCTTCATTACATGGTACATTTCAAATGTACAAATTCACAATGACTTAAAATTTCCTCCAGAAGCCCAGCACATCGCGCGCCTCTCCGAAAGATTTTTCAACCTCCCTTTCCAACAGACATTCTCATGAAGAAAAACCACTCATTCTCACCTAAACCAATCCCCTCCAGATTCCCCAAAGATAAATTCCACCCTCCGTAACTCCAATTCTATCCTCACATTATATGCCCCGTTACCGCACTCACCTCATCCTGATTTTCCATTGAAGAGCCCAGTGGGGTCACCCTCATTTTTTACTATGTATTATTATGTACATATGTGTATCACAACCAAACAATTCTGGGAAGTGGCTATGTACTCTGTACTTTACAGAAAAAAGGAAATAATATAGTTTATACATTAAAATGTATTATTACAGATTAATCTCGAGAGATAATGTAATGAGAAACTTTACATTTATAATCTATTCCAGTGTATTTCCACTATTACAGAATGAGAATGTGATATAATTTCTATTTTATTATCTGGAAAATGTCATTTACTCCGCTTGTCGGAAATTCTTTCTCCGAATTATGAAATATAAAGAAATAAAACATAATCTATGAAATTAGGAAGGCTTTCTAAGAATAATATGAATATGCCAACGACAAGGTACGTGGCAAAATATTTTGAGATATCAGTCATAAAATGAAGCCAATTTTGTATTTTCTTCATAAAAATTAAAATTGGTAGACATCATTCATTAAAAAACAATCTCTAATATCAAAAGATTTCGAACGAACCACAATACCACTGCCTACCCTATTTCACTGAATGGTAAAAAAACACGTTTTTCACCTGATGTCTATGAGGCCGACTCCATTTTGTACGATGGTGCCGTTTTGGTCGCACTGGTAGTAAGGGACGCAGGTACAAGGTTCAGCCGGTGCAGTGTCCTGCGCTGTCGCTGAACACACCACCACTGCCAGCACCAACCACGCAATCAGCGCCATCTTTTGGGAGGAGAGCTCCTTTATCTGAAAAAAAAAAAAAGGAATTACTATGATAACTTTCACAATATTATTGCGAACAAGAATATTCAAATCCCAGTTGCTAGTAAAACAACGTAAACATCTATTTCTTAAAAGATTGCAAACAAGGCGAACAGTAATAGTGTATGCAATTAGTTTATAATGTTAAGCTTTATTGTACGAGTACATGTTTTGAAAACGAGCGACTTTAGTTCGCTTCTAAATGTAATGTAATAAAGCAACATTATAAACGAGTTGCATACTATATTTTTTGTATAACATCATTATACATTTATAAGAGAATCTAACTTTTAATTTTGGGAAACAACTTCCCTGTGACGACTCGGGAATTTGACATCGTGCGAGTGAACGGCGGTTCCGTTTAGCTCTACCTCCCCCCAATTCTCTCGCTACGATTGGCTAAATGTGTGATGACGCAATCATTCGTGACATAAAATCTAATACGTCATCATTTGTGCCGTAAAATGCCCGATTATGAACGATTTCTTGCAATAGAAAACGTTATTTTATAATGCTGGAATACAAAAAATATTTCTGTAAGGTAACGTCGAAGTATTCGGCGATTTAAAATTTAAATCTCGCTGAGATTTCGTTTTATTTTGTATTTTATTCATAACATTTTTTCCCACGAGTTTTCTCCATCGTCAAAAACCCGTATTTTTACATTACCTAAGATATTCTGTGAATGTTGTATGCAAAGAATTTAATGTTTGGCAATAGTTTCAGTACACATTTTGCACACTCATTTAGTATATCATAGAGGAGAACTATGCTATGCATTCCAATCCATGGGACAAGGAAAATAAGAATGTGATTTAAGTGTTATTTTATTATCTGGAAAATATAATTCGCTCCGCTTCTCGGAAATTCTTTCTCCGAAATATGAAATACTGCACAAAGAAATAAAACTTAATATGTGAAATTTGGAATGATCTCTAAGAATGTGAACGTCAACGAAATAACGACTAAAGCAAAAGTACTTTTGAAATAACAGAAATGAAGATTGGAAAGCTAGAATTCTTTAGAACTGTCAACTCATACGTTTAGTACTAACGTCAAACTGTAAGATTCTCATTAAAAGACGACGCGGAAATTCGTAAAATGAAAATTCAAAAACATTAAGCTTTGCTCTTAAGTGTATTGATGTAATTTGACAAACATATTCAAGGATGTAACGACTGTGTATACTTAATTACGGCAAATTTAAAAGGAATTCTTATTCTTCTACAAGAATTTTACTATCGCATTTGTAACGTAATGCCTTTCTGCGGAAAATATTGCAAAAACAAATCACATTTCCATTCCCGAAGCAGCGAAAGAATCGATAGACTTCGCGTAACTTAAAGGGAATGGATTCATTGTCTCCGTAGTCGCAATACGACCGCCACCTTATTTCCGCGTGAACACGACCTTCACTGCAGTAGGTCACGACCACGCACCGTTTGTCCACAAATCTCGCGGAACGCGTGAATCTGCGCTGACACTCGGGGGCCGAAGGTCGCCCGTATTGTCTGCGCGAACAGAGGTGAAAAGCGGTTTGAAAGGGCGTGGTTAATGGGGCGGGGACTGGCGATCTCTCCGTCTAATGACCTTGTTTAGATGCGAAGGACGACCGCTGGCTTCAATAATCTGATCACTACCACTATCTGATCACTACCACTATCACCACCATCGCCGCATCGAAATATTTCACTACACAACATCTCCTTATTTAACTCTGCTGCGATTATATACTGTTCAAAAGAAAAAAAGTAGCGTCTTCAATACTGAGTATACTCGCTTAGCATGGAGCCTCGCACGGGTTTGATCATTTCAAGTTTCATTTGTTCTTTGTGCCATTATATACTGTTCAAAAGAAAAAAGTAGCGTCTTCAATACTGAGTATACTCGCTTAGCATTGAGCCTCCCACAGGTTTGATCATTTAAAGATTCATTTGTTCCTTGCAAGTACGTAATAAATTTTGAACGTACTACATGAAGTATTGATTAAAATACTTCTTTAAATGTTTCTTTGATTACAAAATAAAATGTAATTATCGTCAATTTGATGAATCAAGCGTTAGCGATTCATTTAAATTTCTGAAAGAGAATAGTAATTTACTGCATTCCACTAACGTTCTCGTAGGTGAATATAACCATCAAAAACAGTTTTCCAAGTATTGTCTAGGATCATCAAGGGAATTGTGCCAGTCGATTTGCCTCTAGAGGAATCGGATGAGCAATTGATCTCTCAAGGTAACGCGAGTCACCCAAAATGAGTTTTCGTGATTTCAAAAAAGGGTTATTTATGAACCATTTATGGACGTTATAAGGGTTCTAATGATCGAGCGTCGACAAAATACCCGAGAGCCTTTGTTCCGAGGTTAATTTGTGACCCGAGATCATTAGAACCAGTTAACGCCCGTGGTACATCTATGCTTTTATGTTGTACTTAATATTGATTCAGATTTACTTATTTACTAATTAATTAGATGTTAACTTTACTCGGTTTGTCTTTTCATATTTCCCTCTCACAATTCCTTTTCATAATTGCCTCCATAAGAGAACTTGTAGCATCACTTAACTGTTGTTTTGAAAGAAAATTTTAAAATTATTCAGTGAGAATAAGACTGTCTTTCTTGATGTGTTTTTAGAATTGGTTTGAAGGTCCTTCTTTTAGGCCAACATTCATTCACATAATACATTTTTATTTAAAATCAATCATTAGACCCACGTTTCGAAGGCCATTGGCCTTCATTTTCAGAGTCATCTTAAATTTGTTCTTTGTTTATGATAATTAGTTTATGATATACTATTAATTAAGAGGTTGTAACTCGATAAAAAGTATGTAACATTTCATGAGAGCGAAATATCAAGTTATTATTTTTTTTATAAAAAAAAAGATTATTAAAAAGCATTACTTGATATTTCAGACAATTAGGATTAATTATTTTATCTTAGTTTTAATACAACGTAATGTAATAGCCTTGCTTTGAATAATATTTTGTTACATATGAATAAAACAATAGTGGTTGCTTAAGAGCTCAACTGTTTGTGAAGTCACCTAAAATAAATGTACTGCACATTTTCTTTTCTTTGTATTAATAATTTCTTACACGTCATATTAAATCAAAAACAGCAATACAAAAAATATTGCTGCTCCCGTTTCCTTAATTGTGAACGTATTCTTTAAATGCTCTTTATCAGACTGACATTTGAGGCCAGTGCCGAAGTTCCAATGTGGCAGATTAAGAAGAAATTTTGATTAATACGAATGATTTATTTCTAACATATTTCAAAAATGAAAACTGACATACTATTTAGTCTCTGGAATAACTATTTGACAGTAAGGTTGATTATATTTTCTATATATTGCGTCGTTTCCAATCGGATGGACGAAATAAGGGGGACGGGGCAGTCGCTCCTACCGCCTTCTAGCTCTTTGTTCCACCATAACCCGGACATCATTTTTTTTAACGAAGTGAAACAAGATGTCACCACTCTCATAATATTTCAAGTTAGGTATTCTCTGTTGCACGCAATGAACAGAAATCGACCTCAGTTTATGTGTACAAATTCGTTATCTATAAAATTTGTTAATTTTTGATAAACACAATCACAGTTAACTCTAAATTTTCCTTATCTGCCAGCTTCCTTAAATATGTTAAAAATGTTGCATGAAGCGACTCGTCATTTTAAATTATGAAAAACGAATACAGTTATCTGGAATGGATTCTTTTAAGGAAATGCACTTAAATGCATCTGAGAGTCACTCACTGCACACTCTTTGAGGCCCTATGTTTCAACTTTCTTTAAACTGATAACACTGGAATTAATCGTCATATTAAAAGTTATTTTTGCTGATAAAGCCTTTTTAAATAAATAATTCAACATCGTGTGTGCATAAGTAAACATCATTCTTGATCAAAACCTTATTAATTATACATTTCCAGTAAGATACTAGTTTGAGGAGTGAAAATGATCATCACTATTTCACCGATTCAAATAGTTTGTCAGTTCATATTTTGAGACCAGACTATGCAAGTCTAGCATTTCCACCACATGTTTTTTATTAAATTAACTTCTACATCATCATTTTTCATTTTCATTGCCAATTTATGCTTCACATTATTTTGCCTTGGTGTTTTTCACTCCTTACAATAGTTCCTGACTTTCTATTCTATTAAAGATGTTGTAAAAATAGAGTCAAGTAACATTGAGAAATCATAGCGTGAATTTCGTTCTTTCTGAAGCAACCACAGAGACTAATTTCTCAAAAATTGCCACGTTTATAATTATTATTCCAATTAAAAATTTGTATTTGGCTTAAAACGAAAATACGTTTATTAATTTCAGAATTTAATTTGGTGTTCATTGCAGAGCATTAATGGAATAGTTTTTGTTTGTTTCAGTCAGGATATAATGTTAACGTTTCCATTCCGAATTTTGCACAAATCATTGAGCTACATTCCTTTTGTACTGAAACTGTATTTCTTTTAAAATTATAGTAGATTTAAGTATTATCAGATATTCTTATGGCATAGTTAAATCCTCACCATATTTCAAAAGCTGTTCATCTTCATTGCATATTAATTTAGTTTATTTTAACTTCCCGAAATACTTCTCAATACAATCTGTTCCTTTGACATTCCGAGAAATTCCTCGCCTACCTCCCATTATTTCCTTTGGGAAAATGAAGGTTATATCGACGTAACTTCTTTCTAACATGTTCCGCCCCGTAGTTCCTCGAGGAAAGTCATTTACTGCTGCCACAAATTCTCCTTTTTTATTCGTCCCATCCGCTCTGCCATTGTGAGAATCGAGTGTTAATTGTTGCAGGGATGCTCGTCCTCTATAGGAAACAAGAATACGCCTGTAGCTGTGAGTGCTGCTATAATGCTGCAATTTTGAAAGGCCGCTGATTGCGGGTTTTCCCTTGCGATTCAATTTCAAGAGTATTGAACTCCGGAGCTTTTTGTGTCCAGCGAACAAAATAAAAGGAAATTTCTGAGTAAACAATATTTTAATTAACTTATAATACTTACATTAATAATTTCGAATAAACACGTTTGCGACGTGGAAGTCATTTTAGCGCCGTTGTAGCGACGTCGTCACTAATGTTATACGTGGTGGAAGAAACAAGCTTCAGTATTGGCGTGTGCCGTTTCAGAACAGAAAATCTTTGCTGTTCCAAGGCTATTTTACACATATTCGACAGCATCTGTGTTTCTGGACCACTAGTATCTCGTCTTTGTTATCTATGAACAATTTCTACAATTGATAAATAAACAAACTTTATTACAATAATAATTGTTATAACGTTTTTCGAAAATGTCTGTATTCCCTAATGTGGCACTTAAATTTAAAAAATGGAATATTATCAGTTCATTCGTTTCACGCTTCTTTAATCAATGTTTTCGTAAAAATTCTTTCGATGAAAGTTTGCCCGGCCATTTCATATCTTAATCGGTAGAAAATTCCATGAGCATTTTTTTTAGAAACACAAATGCCCTCTTAGTTCTGGACATTTAAAGTAATTATATTCTTTCTAATGACTGGAAGTGTTCTTCACCCAGGAAGACTTCAGACCAGAAATGTTCATGTAGATGCGGATATACTTTCTCGTCTTGGTAGATTTGAGAGTTTATTTCCGAAGTGGCGTATCTCTATGAGACAATTTTTCACGGAGAGAAAATTTTCATAATTTGTTTTATTGATTGATATTGATTGGTATTTCCTGGGGCCATATCTATGGTTATTAATCCCGTAAGGTAGTGCATGTTACATTCCGGGAGATGGCGGTGTTCTTCCTTGGCTGGATATACAACGCAGACCTACGCAGCAGGCGTGACATCGCCCAGCCAGGGTAAGTTCTAAGCTCCCGACTGATCTCCCAGCATGTGTGCTAATGTAGTAAGTGTGTTCATGTGTTTGGGTAAGTAAAGGGAGAGGTTATGACTAGAAAGAAGGAGAGATCATGCAGTCTATGACCCGTTCGTTCCGGCAACGGTCTGGTACTGATGTGAGAAACCACGGTAAACTATCGATCAGAGTAGCCGACCTGGCTATAAAGCTAGTGTCAAATCTTATATCTTTAGCCTGAAGTCGACTTGGCTATAAAGCTAGTGTCAAATCTCGGCCACCTTTGGGATTTCAAACCCAGAACCTCCAGGTCAGAGTCAGCGTAACTGAGCGAACCGAGCCGTTAAGTACTCACATTCAACCTTGAGAGTGCAAGATAGGTTTTAACGGTTTTAGGACGCTGTTCAACAAGAAAGAAACGTTTTTTTTGTAAACAATATTTGGCGGCATGATCGAGAAGCATCCTGAGGGTATATTGATTCGTAAAGCTAGAAAACAAACGAAATGAAGATAAAGCTCGTTCGAAATAACCTCTTCAATTACGTCCTTCGGAATGGTAGAATGTTATTTTTGGTATGGTAGAATGTTATTTTTGGTAAATTGTTATTTTGTGGTAAGTCCAGCAATTAACTCCAAACGGTTGAAGCATTTAGTTGAAAATAACCAATGTCATCATAATATTTGTTAAGCAGGAAATGCAACTCTAAAGTTAATAGTATTCAGAAAATGTCTCGTCTAATCAGCTTGAGACACCACGGGTCCCTGGATGGGGTGATCGTCTGCGAACTCCAGACCGACGTACGGCGGTGAACCTCTCTCCGATAGGTTAAAGGCAATGACACGTGACTTAACGTATGGCCGAGTATAATTACTCAATGTTCAAGTCAAAAAGTTACTTGGATCGACGTTGCGAAGTAACAGAATCGCATGGCGGGTAGAAAATGTAACCTCAAAGCAAATTAACCGATGACAGCATATAAATTGAAGCCTTTGCATGACATGTTATTCAACGTATTTTTTTAAAATCCTAACACATATTTCCAAATCTTATATCTTTAAAATAACGGAGTTAATACTTATTGTTTCCGGGTGCGTGATCTGCTAAGGTCATTAGTAAGGTAAGAATAGGGCGTTATGTTTTTATGACGGGGGTAGGCTGTGATCTTTCCCTGCTGACTGGCGAGATTCGGCAACGACCTATACGACGTCTTGCGGGATATCTCCCATCAGTGGACCATCGACCCCGCAGGAATCTCTTGTCTCCTGACACGACTGTATAAGTAAGGGGAGAGAATATGACAAGGATGAGGAAGGAAAGATCGCGCGCGGTCCGTTTATTAGAGTACTGTGCCATCATTCCCCTGCTGGTGAATCTGAGAACCCACGGAAAACTACTGATCAGAGAATATTTACTTTATGATCGGTCTCCAATATTTAAGCATAGATTGAACAAGTTGGGTGGTGTTCTTCGTGCTATCTTCCACCATTGGTTTTCAAAATAGTCATTTTTTTAGATATTCCTTTGAGGTGATCTTTCTGTTACAGAGATTACTAATCTATATCCATGCATACTGGATTTGATTTGATATTTGCGAGCTATGGAGGAGTGATAACGAGTTTTGGATTATCATATAATTGCACAATTAATGTTCGAGTACATATGATAGTTATTTTGCATGAAAACATAACGGTCTATAGGGCCCAATTTGTTAGATAATTGATGCTCCATTTGTCTCAAGATTGATAACAATATTTATGATCTGTAGTCATCTCATAATTATGAATGTCCTGCTATAGCAGCACTTCTGCAGTTACAAACGATGGCATAACCATCCCCATGCTTTACTGAAAGAAATCTATTTTTCCCTCCAGTTCTTCCTTTTTTGCCCCTACTATTTTATTTTATTGAAATATCGTATATTTTCTTTCATTAATAAATAAAACCATCTCAAACTTCTATATAACAAGCATCGAAACAATATATTCTACATTTTTTAAATCTTATTTACTTGATAAAAATGATTTTGACATGTGTACAATATGTGTACACAAAAACTTTTGAATGACGGAGGATCTGATATTAAGTTTTAAATCAGTTGTTAATTCAACAGTAATTTTGGCAGCGCTTATGATGGGAGTTACCATTTTTCTGAAATCTAGTTCCATCATCTAATCGTTTAATTAGAAGAAGAACCACTCATATACCATTTTTTCCCACCGATCCCCTCTTTCCAAAACAGGCAATAATTACCTGAATGCTGATCTATATCTCCCTATTATAGATATTTGAGTTGGGTAACAGGAGTGGTAATCCCTAATGATACTCGTGCTCTCGTTATCAGTGATTTTCTTATTAAGACCTATTTTGTTGTTTAATGTCATGTGGTCATAATAGGTGAAAGAAAAAAATACAATGCTACACAACAACTGCCACGACTCTTAGATTATCTTAGATTACGTTACTGATGTAAATTCAAGCATATATATTCAGAAAAAAATTACAAGAAAGCTCAACATATTTAATACACATCTATTACATGCACTCTTGAACAATGTGTCCCTTTGTGACCACACTGTTTACATAGCTCTTTCTTGAGAGGAATGTAATAAAAAAAAACAATCTTAATGGTTAAGTTAGTTAAATCTGTTTACTGAACATTACAGCACACAACACATCTATTATTTTAAATATTGAGGTGTACGAATTCATTCTCCAACTATTTTATATTACCGAGTATTTAGCACATTTTTTAACGGAATTTAAAGGATTACTCGAAGTGCTCTTACAAAATACGGTCAGCCAGCGATCTAACCGGTAGCGCTTCTTCCTTCTGCGGCCTTGCAGGATCGACTGATCAACAGGATGTGGCGGTGGCGGTGGCGTACGCCGAGTGCAGGTTCGCGTTCTTCCGCTCGTCTTTGTGTCGCTTGAAGGTAGTTCCAGGCGATTCGCGGCCCCGAGAAAGCCGGTTGTGTTGTGCAGACTATTAGAGTTTCCTCGGAAAGAATAGTTGGATTCCTGCGTGGTAGCACGTCGTTAAAGTCTAGTTCCAATTCTTAAGCGACGATCGAGAGTGCTGGCCAGAGGTTGACATTAGATGTAATGACTGGAAAGATTAACGATGTTTCTTTAACCTTTGCGGTTTGACGTTAATCTAAAGAGATCAAATTTTTAACATTTTTACTTTCTTTTAGAGGAGTTTTGTTTTTCGTGGCGTTTAAAAATTGAGAATTATTCTTTTACTCATTCGATTGAAAAGTGTCTATCAGCACAAAGCCAATCCAGGCAAAAATTATCAGTGTTAACATAATCATTATCACATTTGACTATATAATACCTATCATAGGGTTACTTGGAACAGCATCACTTTTCCTCGATATTGTCGTTCAAAACAATGTTAAAATTAATTTTTATATTTGAAAAAATTAACTTTATATTGCCCCATCAAAGTGTATTCCAATCAAAAATGAAATTTGCAATGCATTCACATAACAAACCAACATTTTGTAGCAGCTTACATCGACAAAAATCATATAAAATAACTTGGAGGGAACGTATTTAAAATCATGGGCAACATGGCAAACTCTTAGAATCAATCAATAACTGATGAACAGCCCCAAAATTCAAAGTTCGATCGATAATATATTCTAAGCGTAATCCTTTTTTGATTGCAATAACTAAAATCACAACCTGCAATAACCAAAATCACACTTAAATCCTCTGCAACTGAAGTACTTCTGTATGCTGTGAATGTGATGTGGAGTTATTGCAATGAACGACGCATTTGCGCCTTCCATATGACAGCTACCGCGACGCACCCTCCGGACTCGGCTTTCTAATAAGCTACGCTTTGACCAGATCTTTGTATTCTCGCTTTACCAATAATGTCACAAATTCATTACTATTCGGACTGTCTGCGAACTGCTGTTCCGAGAGCCCTGCCTTCAGAAAAGACACAATAACTTCAAAACCTGCAAGACCAGCCCTAGAGCACGATACCACAACCGAGTAGCCACGCACATTGGGCGCACGGCGTCCTTCCAAGTTCGAAAGATTCGAAATCGTGAGCCATCTAACGTTGTTGCGTCGCCTCGCAGGGCAGAGGGCCCCGAATCACACAGCAGAAGTGACCAAAGGTTATGGAAGGATTTGTCGTTTTCAAATCACTATACTATTCCGGCAGAATTCTCTCGAATATCTATTACGTCCACGAATGGGAAACGTTAAACGCGTGTAGTTTCTAGAAGCTGCACACCGAAGACGTTCGAAGTGTGTGTGTGTGTGTGGGGGGGGGTTGTTGAGGGAGCCATGGTTCAGACAGTGTAGGTAGCAGCGATCATGACGGCGAGGTAGTCTGACATCGCAGTTAACCGCGATATTATGCAAAATATCCGTTAGTGATAATTGCTTATTCTACTCTAAAACATCAAAATTTACCCAGAGCCAAATTGTGATTGAACTCGACAAATGACCATTCGGATGATGCGAGTGTGTCATTATTACAATAAAGTTAAAAAGGATAGCGTCTGTGACATGAAGGCGGTGCTCGTATGTGACATACGTGAGACGCCTAACACGCGTCGCATACTACTTCCATTCCATCCACCATCGATATGCAGACAGCAGCCCTGCCGTTTTCATGTGATCGACAGACTGAAGGCAACTTCCTTAGATGAGTGGATGCATACGAGCTCGACCGGATAATATGCCATGGACAGACGCTTCTATACAACAGTGATTAAAATAGTGTGCCTTTAAAAACTGTGTTGCTGCTGTGCACCCAAGATTTTGGAATAAAAAACAAAATAAAAAAAATATTTTTAAGAAAAAGACGGCTGGTCAGTACATCTGTTACCCTCTTCGCTCCTTCGTCCCCATAGAAAAATCCTGCAGGACCTTTGGTTTCATAAATATTAATTCATATTGCATAAATTGTTTTGTTTTGGAAATTAGATTATATGTCGACATTGTATGGGATTTTACATATGTGATAATTATAGTTTTCATTACGTGTGCATATTTTGTCGTTTCAACATATTTTTGCGGTCTATTTAAGAACAACGACTATTTTATATCTTCGAATTAAACTACTATTGATAGCAACAATTTATTAATCGAATGCAGTAAACTATAGAAAACGCAGCTATTCCAAACGTTAGTACATTCAAGAATTAATAAATTGTTTTGATTTTTTTCGCTTCTCATCCTTGATTCATAAGCCCTATGTTTTCTTGATCTCCGAAATCCCTATCTTCTCTTTTACCTCACGTAATTAAATTTTGAATAAAAATCGCTGAGCCATCTTGACAACCCTATTTAAGACTTTTCGGTTATTTTTCCATTGTTCAACATTGCTTTACCTTTCAAGGATTTAACATTATTCATGAATGCAAATGCAATCATACACGACATGCTTATTATAATTATTACAATCAGAAACATTAAAGTAAACGAAAAATTACAATTCAGCACAAACAATAATATGAGGAAAATTTCATAAGATATTGTACATGTTGCCATGTAATAGAAGCTATTTGCATCTTCAAACAATCTCCTTATTTAATGTTAATCGACGAAATGCTATAAAAACCTCCTCTCGTCTAACATCTAGCGAAATGGAAGGTGAAGAAAGTGTGCACGTAAATTCTTAGAACATATGCCGTCACTGTATCTATGTTTAACAAAATCTGAACTACAGTAAGCATACTCATAAATTTCGTCTACGAAACCATGGTTATCTCGGTCAAGCAATGTGGAAATCAAGATGTACAGGGTGGATTCCGTTTTTTTATTCTTACATCTTCCCAAAACTTGTACCACTACTGACTTGATCATTATTTACATTATTAATAACTGTAATTAGAGCTCATGTAACTGCAAATACGTCTAGTCAACACTCTTGCCAACCTGCCCCTGCTAACATTTAGGACATGACACATTTAGGACATAATAATGCCTTATAAATATTGTCCACAGCTGCCAGAAGGTATAAAATATTTCAGGCCAGTTGCTAGTTGCCAGATTGCACATTAGCATGCTTTTGAAATTAGTTTCTACTTTAAAATAGAAATAAATCAACAATAATCATAAATAATCAATATTCACAAAGAAATTAATTTTACTTAAATATATATTATATTTTGAATTGACCAGGACATTTATTCTGATACTTGTTTAATAATATTCTGAAATATAGAATCATTTTCGAATGTTTGTTTCGTTTGAACCGACCCGCTTTACTTGTAGCTCCGTTACTCAGAAGAGTTGCATTATGTTCTTCCTTTCACCTCGGTTCCTCGCTCAGTGTCTTTCCCGCCTAATAGCTCATAATCATCACTGAAGGAAAGCAAGCCGTGTACATTTCACTTTCGCCAACAATTTACGTAATCTATTCACATTGTTCAAACAGGAAACGCCCTCTTATTCGACATCCTATTGGAAACACTACAAATATACTTTAATATCAAGAGATCAATATTGATAAAACCTACAACCGTGATAAATTTATAAATATATTTTCGATTTATATTGTTTTCTTTCGAACCTCCTTTTTCAGTTTTCTTCAGTACATTAAAACATTCGCACTACTTTAAAAATAGTAATAGCACATCACGATGAATTTTAAACAACAGTTAGTTTGCAAGCAAAATTGATCCGAGAACAATCACAAATTCCATGTAGGAATATATTGGATCTCATCATTTTTGGGCTCCTGTTAGGACTCAAAAATATACGTGACATTTCCTTTAAAATCCCATAACATTGCAATTTCGAGATGAGAATTCACCGAATATATGACTGACTAATAATCCTTTAAAAAGTAGGCTCTTCTTCCTTGTAAAGAATCAATTCCTGACGTTGCGGGATCGGTGAATGATAACGAGGAACTAGTGGAGGAAACAACGACATTATGTTCCGTAGTTCAAATGAGAATATCACTAATTAATTAAAATAGGAGTTTGTCATGAAATGCGTTTGAATGTAATGAACGTTGACATGTGAAGCGAAGCGTCAACGCTCCTTAAAGTTTGAGGTAATAAATAAGACGCCGTTATGCTTGCGGATCTATATTGTCGTTCGCCATGTTCTCGAGGAAAAGAGTCGACTACTTCACGTGAGTTACGATAAGGAATAAAAGCCAAACTCTCTGCTTAATTTTACGTCTGACAACCATTCCATATTTTTTCAGAATTTTACAAGCAGCTGTGAAGGGCATGACGCGGATTATAATTCATCAAAACACGTTATGAGCATCTCTCTAAAAAAAATCTTCACGAAACCAGTTATCCTTGCTGACCTTCAGAATCGGTTACACACTACATCCGCTCGCAGAAATTTGACCGGCAAGCACGACCTATCGTCAGCTGTCAAGGAGTTCGGCACACCGCAAACTGACACAAGGTGTCAAATGAACGTTCAATCACTTCGCTACATTCGGGAAATCCCAGTCTGAAACAGGATTTGGACCCGGTGAGAAAATGTCGTAAAGTAACAACTCGTCGGCATGTAACCTCCTGATGTGGGGGGCGGAGCATGAACAGTCAGTTGTCAAAGATCCGAGGAGACTGATAAAACGATTTCCACCACAGCTCCGACAATGTGTTCACGCAAATAACAAATCGGCGCCTAAAAGAGGTATTTGCCCCCCAAGGGGGATGAGTAGTGGCAGAATTCCGCAGACGCAGAGCGAGCAGTCAGCTGTCTAGACAACACCACAGCGCAAACTGTCACCAAATCGCCAAGTACGTGCAGATGGCAGCTTGCTCATCGCCACGCCGGGGGCGAGCGCAGCAGAGAAAAAGAAGCGGCCCGCTGCCAGGAGGCCGTGGCTGGCGGCGGCGCCGAGTGGAAGGCTGGCGCGCATGCGCCGAGCGCGTGGAGGCCGCCGCCGCTGCCGCGCGCCGAGACACTCACCTGCGATCCGGCGGCGCGCGCTGCGAGGACTGGCGCGAACGACGAGCGAACGCGCCCAGTCGCTCGGCGCGGCTGACCTGCCGTGACGTCACGTCCACCCGGCGCTGACGCATTCTCAGCGCCTCCGCGAAGC
>BOPP01000123.1:1063992-1097332 GCA_017312745.1 Gryllus bimaculatus | reverse complement strand
ATGACTGAAGACGGACAGACGGACAGCGGACAGAACGGACAGACGGCAACAGACGGACAGACGGACCAGCGGACAGACGGAAACAAGGACGCGACAGACGGACAGACGGACAGACGGCAGACGGACAGACGACAGACGGACCAGACGTACAGAACGGACAGACGGACAGACGGACAGACGCGACAACGGACAGACGGAACAGACGGACAGACGGACAGACGGACAGCCGGACAGACGGACAGACGGACAGACGACAAGACGCACAGACGGAACAGACGGACGAACGGACAGACGGACAGACGGACAGACGGACAGACGGACAGACGACAGACGGTACGAACGGACAGACGGACAAGCGGACAGATTAGACGTTTGCCGGGTCTGTAGATTTTTTCAAGCATCATAGACTCAAAAAAACGGATTCTGGCTACATCACTACTTAGAGGATTTTTGTAAAATTTGCAGAGTTTTTCTGCCGAACATTCGCCGTTTTTTCGCGCTGCATTACATAACGTTCTCTCTACTGCGTAATCGGTGGGGAGAAATAACTAGTAGTGCTACAATAGCACATACTTTTTCGTAATTTTGTAGCGGTTACATAATATAATATTGCATCTTATGTCTTAATAATTCTCTAAATCGCAACCGATATAATTCAAAATTACGAGAAAACGATACATTTTCACAGATAAAGCTACAACTGCTTAACATCACACCATTATCTTGCGACAAAGTATCTTCAGGGATACATTTACTGTATTTGGCAATACCGCTCTTCTAACTGCTCTTCCCAAAGTAAATACAAATGAACTGAGCGAAAAATATACTTCTCAGTATTGTTATTATTTTTAATATTAATATTATTATTACTATTATTACTACTATTGTTATTTTATATTATTAATAATAATGTGGTATAACATTTATTACATTATTTTAAACCAGTCTTTATAACTTCTAATTCATGCCATTTCTGTTCTTCAACCTTGCTACACAGGACTTTAAGCATTTTCAAAAGCTTCAATGAAAGGGGCTTTCAGTTATTGAATTGTTATCTACTCTTATAAAATAATTTTAAAAAATACAACAAAATTATGCTGGATGGAATTTGAATCTGTGAAATGCAGATGGGGATCGCGAGATCTACACGGTGAATTGGTGCCCAAATCGCTGTCGGGGCCGCAGGACCTTCCGGCAGGAGACGTTGCAACGGCAACGATGTTGTCACTGAGCCATCCAAGACTATACTATTTTGTTTTTAATGCTAGAGGTATGAAATGCAATCCTACAGATGCTCAGTTATTTGGAGAGTTTGTATTTACTTGAAATGGATGCATATGATGGAACTTTACTTCAAGGTTTGTTTTCTATTCACATGGTTCATTGTTCAGAAAATGAGTCAGATAACCTTCCGAATGGCTGTTTGAACAGTTGATGCCTGTTGTTGTTTTACTTTAATAATTAATCTACCTTCGTTTCAAGTGAAACGCTCCTGGTCTAATCCATCGTTCATATTACGTTCAATATTTGTTTATAAATCTTTACTAAATTACTTCGTTTCTTTCCGGCATTACTCTTCTATTGAGTTCTTTTTCGATAATATGAGAGTACACGCTACATTAAGTAACAAACAGCAAATAACCAAAAAATATTTTTAAAGCAATTAACTTTTTCATTGATAAAACAGTCAATTTCGAACTTAAATCACTCGCTCACATGCCAGGATCCTTTTGGTTTATTGTAACTGTATTGCAGTTAATCTTGAAAGTGAAGTAATGAACAAGTAGCGGCAGTTAATCTTTGGCGTTCATTCTATTAATCTCAATATAATTTTAAAATGCAGTGTTTTAATTATGAAACTAATTAATAAGAGCAAGTGATGAGACATTTAAGGTCAATTTTCTTTAATTCAAAGGAAAAAAATACGAAATTTAGTTGGGTAGAAACCTAAAATTACTTCGTGGACGTTTGCGAGGCGTATGCTATTTTGGCATAAAAATGCGTTGGAAATTATTAGTTGCACAGTCAGGAAGTAAATCACTGAGGCCGAAGGTCAGAACCTCGTCATACGAACTCGCAAATGCGTAACCAAGCGACAACCAAGGAACTTCATATTGAGGTTAGGTTAGGAGGCATAGGGTAAACAGAAATTCACCACTGATATTGTGTAACTCGAAACTATACACATAGTCTCTCACTTGGCCTTAGAAACTTACCACCACAAGTCGAATCCTCGTTTTACCATTATCTGTCATTCTTCTTCGCAGTCACATACTTGAACTTCAACTAGGCACTTGGTGTTGGCTAATGTGCACGTCACCCGCTGAAGGGGTAACCTGCTAAGAAGCATTTTCAACTTCCAACATTATCCATTTCAGACAATGTGATCATTAACGAACTAACTCGCGTATCAGCCATATTCGTCCATAGTAGTAATATATGAATTGGATGACATTATATTATTTCTGTATGTTACAAAAATAAACACTGGATAATATTGAAAGCTAAAGGTACCCCTGAGCAATTGTACACAGGCCGATGTGGCCCCAGGATAGTTGAAGGTAGAGGTCCACCTTTTTGTCGCCGGCGGCGCCAGGAGATTGTGTGGCGACACAACCCTCCGGCCATCTTTGTATGTATGTTTGTACTTGGCGCGACAGCCCGTGAACGGGCTCAGTCAGGCCTACCGGCGATGTCCCTGCCTCGCGACCATGGATTAAGGGGGTACGTGTGGTTAGCACGTAGACATCTCCAGCACGTACACGAGCACGATGCACGAATGGAGAATATGCAACAATTAATGCAATACAAAATAAATAATTTACTTTTATACCAAAATACCTTAGGAGCTCATTTAAGGGAGGTTCACGCTTTGTTACGCATTTCCGAGTCGACGACTAAACTTCGCGAATTATGTGGACAGCCTTGAGTGTGTGCTTAAATTCTTACGCATTTTAATGACAAAATACTTTTTTTTGTCGCGGGGTAAGTTAGCATGATTGAAGCCATTCTTCAAATTACGAATTATTCACACTAAGCAAAGTAGTGCCCTCGCTGCACTCATTGCGGATTCTTTCGTCGAGTCCATTAAGGGACAAGAGGCAAAAAAGGATCGCAGAGCGCCCGGTGTGGAAGCCCGCCAGCTCCGCGCCCGCCGCGGCGGGGCGCCGACGAAGGTCCACGCGCCAGATATGAGCAATCGCTGGCGGTACCACGCGCGTCACGATGACGTCACGGGCGCTCTCGAGCTGCGGTGAGCACCCGGCGGGAATTTCCACGGTGATGCCCGGGGCGTCCTCCAGCGGTGGACCAGAACTCCCCCCGCCCCCCGACTGGTCCACTCACCCGACCGCCACCGGCACCGCTGAGGCAGCCGCGGAAATCGACAGGTTTCGAAATGAAAAAAAAATATTGAAACAGTTTTTGGAAAACTTCTAAAAGTTATGATTGCAGAATATATTCTTTAGATACGTTTTCAATTACCGCGAGAATTTTGTCTTCATTCCTGGGATATTTATAATGTGTACATTGCTTTTTATACAAAGACATGTACATTTTTATTTAAAAAGTCTAAAATTTCATGTAGTATCTCCTTCGAAAGCAAAGGAAACGAAGGAATGCGTGATGTAGTGGAACCTTTTCTTGTGAGTCTTCTGAAATGTTTGAAAGATTCATTAGCTTTAAAACTTTCATCCTAGCACAGATTAATAAACCCATTTGTCAAGTTAACTAACCCTACAGAAAATGTAGTACACATTTGTTAGATTTGTCGCCAGTGACAGTCACGTGTGTGAGTAATCGACGGTCTTCGCCAGATTGGAAAAGAAACAAATCTTGGAGCTGTTTTTGGAAAACTTCTAAAATGCCGTTTTGAAATACTCTTATGCAGTACTTCTCTCGAAAACGAAGGAGTGCAGGCAGGGTGTATTTATACTTTACATCATCTTAAGAAATGCTTGAAAGTTTCATTAGATTTAAAACTTTCATTCCCATTAATAAACAAATTTCACACAGATACACTACAGAAGTAGTTGTAAACTGTAGGGCAATTAATTGTATAAATTTTCGTGCTTTTTATTTCTGTGTTAATTTTTTTTTGTGATCAAATATAATACTTTCTTAAGTAAATAATAAACAATTTACTTGTTTTGAAGTGTTTATATGTTTCTGAAATGCAAATTTTTGTACAGAAAATATTTTTTATGTGCTTTTTGCTGAGTTTATTGGAAAATATGCTTAAAATTGTCTTAAGACCTTATTTTCGAAAAATCCTTGTGTCCTTCGTGGGCACCTGTATATAACCAAAAATCCCTACAGAAAATGTAGAATATTTTCTTTAGATACATTTTCAATTAATTATATTCTCCCATAAATTTCTTCTGCCGAACAGTTGTAAATTAGTATACAATTCCACAAATCCACGTCGTGAATAAGAGAAACAAAAATTTACACATCCTATTTTGACGCTCCATTATTGGCATTCACTCGATGTGGCTTTTCTCATTATATTCAATAACTGATACAATACTACTATATTACTGAATTCTAATAATTCATTTTCATCGTATCCAAAGTATCGAACTCGGCTGCTGACAGCCTGCTGCCCAAGCAAAATTGAATTTTAAAAACATTTCCGGAAACCCTTTCAAACAATTTTGTCTTATTACTAAGGGTCCAATCTACATACGATGTTTATATTGTCTAGGTTATCCGGGGCGATCTGCGTCTCTGTCGTGGTAGCTGACGTTTCCGCCAACATGTGACCTTCCTCATAGCGTACTACTTGATGAAGGCCACATGTTGGCCGAAAAGTCAGCCATCACGACAGAGACACGGTTTGTCCCGGATAGCTTGAATAATACAACCTCCGGCCTCGGAAGCCTACGCCATCATACTTACGATGTTCATGATTACTGTATTTTCATACTTCATGTAATATTGTCTGGCCAGGGATGTTTCAACAATTGAATCGCACAATATTTGGCAAAGTTGTATTTTATTTTCGGAGAGACATTAATTACCAAGTTCTCCTCTTAGCTACTGATTTGGTTACGACCAGGAATCGAAGAACGAAACATTTTGGGGAATAGTCTATTCATATATTTCTTACTGAGTACTCATCAGTACGGGGTTGAGTACTCATCAGTTTCGGAGAGAACGGGATTGAGTGTGTTCTTGCTTCGTCAGTAATTGAATAATATCTTTGGTAATTTAAAAAAAAAGTTGAACATGTACTACAATGTTAAGGTTAATTCAAATGATTAATTGCTTTTGCAACATCACATTACTTTTTGTATAGCTAGCCGAGCACAGGGTAATGAATTCCGAAAACGTCCATTATTTAACATTTTCTTTCAATTACTTCTTCAAAGACGCAAACCCGTTATTACAAAATTATGATTTCTTAAAGGGTTCACATCTATTCCTCTCTTTCGTCGTTTTTTCTACATTGTTTTGGTTTAGCTATATTATTTACATTATTGGCTTCTCTAAGTTTCTTTCCAGTCTACAAAATGTGGAAATTATATCATATATAGTATTGTAGTTACCGCATAAGTACGTGCAGAAATCGTAACCTGAGTCTTGCTAAAGATTTCTTGTCGTACTCGGCAAAAGCAGACTCCAACAGTCTTTCTATTATTCCCAAAGCCTCGACCGTTTTTAGATTAAAGTACGTACAATCTTCTTTTCATTTGTTCACCTTCACCTCCCTCTCTCGTATTATTTACTTCCACTTCAGCTGTTCCTTCCTCTTCATTTAGAGCTGAGAAATCAACAGGGTTTGCGAGAAAAATCTAGTACTCTTTCGTCACTTTCCAACATGAAAGAGGCAGTGTTGAGGTTTCGTTTCTTCAGATTCCCTTCGACATCATCCTTTCGCACTAATTCCACAACCTTCTACTATCAAACTACATGCTCGTTATTCCCGCCACTCCCAACTGCGTCTTTTTCCTTCTACTTCCTTTTTCTAATCTCATCTGCTTCGAAGCCTGACCGTCGGGCGCTCCTGCGTAGTAACCTGAGTGGTCGGCCGACTGCGAAACAAGCAAGGTCTTTGGGGAGAGCACGCAATGTGCCGAGCACTCAACGTTGCGCCGACCCACGTGATTGCCGCCAGGCCACATCTCACCGCCTCCGTCACAGCTCAACGCTCCGTGCTTCCCAGAAGTGCTTAACCCCCCCACCACCACCACCACCACCATCACCACCCACTCCTCTCCCCCGCTGGCCCAATACTTTTCCCCTTTGAAAAACTCCGTTTAATCTCCGCTCGTCACCTGGTCTTTTTTTTAAATTATGCTTTATTTAATTGGTCGCATGAACTTCCAGGTCATTAGACCTGGTCTTTATTTCTTCACTTTATATTGTTTCGTTGGACATATGACCTTTGCAACCTCATCAGACCCTGTTTCATCGCATCATCTCTTATTTCCATCAAGTGCCATTTCATAAAAATGGATCCCCAGATTTTATTTTGAAAAGTAACTATCCTTTTAGACTGATTTTCCGAGTCATAATGCTAAGACATTTGAATTGTTTCTTGCAAATGTATTTCACAAAATATCAGTTTTTAGTACACTTTGTAAATGCTAATTTTATTTACATGAATTTTTAAATAAATAATTCCAATTCAATAGTAATTTTTAATTGTGATTTTTAAATCTAAAATATGAGAGGAAAACTATTCTATAAACAGTTCTTACTGTTAAAGTAAGTGGAATACTTCCCACCTAAATACAAATAAAATTCCACAATTTAAATTCCTCTTCGACTGTCAATACAAGCGGATAGGGTATTTTGATTTCAGTGTTTGTGATCGTGAACCAGATTTACTTTACAAAGGGGCATTCCAGTTCTCGTGTATTTGGAGATCATAATATCTGCGACATTTGAAAAGACTAAAGAGCGGATTTTAGCTCTAAAAATAGCCGAAATAGACTTTTAAAGAGACACTTTAGAAATCCAAAATGCGTAAAGAATATCAATATAGGCAATAAAAATAATTTTGTTCAACTTCCTTCATGATTATTTTCTTTCATTTTTACACAAATAATACTTTAACACCATTCGCATTAGTAACAGAATAACGCTGTATATTTATACCGGTTTTCTCGAGTGATATGTTGCCTTCTGGCAGACACGTTTGTAAATAGAAAATATCTCTGCCTCACATAACCAAAATCTTAAATGCTTGAGTGAGTGGAAGATATTTTTATTCCAATTTGTTTATTGTTTCTGGAATGTTGGAAAAGTGAGATAAATCAGATCCACAAGCTGATTGAGCCTAAGTGATTCGTCCATCAGTGCTGAAGGTTATGCCGCCTTGAATTCACTTCAAAAACACATTTTCCACAGTTTTTATTTCCTCCATTTCACTCAGTACCAGACCAAAACCTCTCCCAGAAAACTTGTGCGAAAGTTTTGCTGGTATTTGCGGCAGTGTCATTTCCTTCTTTGGCTAGCGATATTTTACGAATCTCTGAATTTCCCTACCTGTGTTGAAAGGCTCTCGCCAGGGATGCGGAACTTGGTGCAAACAATAGCTGAATTTAGGTCCCTCAAACTTTCCTCGCAACAGGAAAGTGTCGGTGTTTAGAATGAATGCTATGTCGGATCATACTGCCACTTTGTGTGGTGAAAACTCTGAAAATGATGAAAGATGCGTTTTCGACTTTAAAAACGAGCTAGGCATTATCATTCAAAACCGTCATTTTTATCGCACGGTAAACATGAATGTAAGAACATCCTATTGCCATAGAGAATTTAAATATTTCTTCAAATTACTGCATTAAAGCATTCTCTCCAGCAGGACAGTTCAAGTTGACTTTCGTCATCAACTCATCAAAATTCTCCATTACTCTCCGTACATGATACGTTCCATCTCATTACCTCCCCACCAAAACTACCCCATCTGTCAAAACGAGGCATCACTTGCTGTCATTCACTTTCCATTACGACCTTCCGCGATCACGTCCATTCCTTCCACTTTCATTTCGACCCTGCCTCTCCGTGCTCTTCCTTGCCAAACCAATTGAGTTGAGCTCAGAGCCAGTTTTGCCAAGGTCGCTGCATCGTTGATGACAGAAAGGTCTTGGATTTCAGTCCGTCGGTTGTCAATTTTCTAACCCTAGATAGACAAGTAGATGGAATCCAGTCCCTTTGCGGAAGAGAATTCTAGTGGCCTGCTGTTTTCATTGTTTTTCGGAGTTTCTCCGATCGGTATCAGGCGAATGCCGGAGTGGAACCTTAACAAACGGGATACGATACGCGGGCGATCTCTCCTTCCCCTTCCTTTCTTCTTCCCTTACACAAGCACTTGCATATATGCAATGGGAATACATAACCATGTATTCCCAAGGCATATATCCAAGTGCGTGTGTAAGGGGTGTTGAGGTTGTCCCACCTGCGGCGGTGGCGTGCGATGGTGACGGAAGTAAACCATCAATCCCCTCTCACGCCCCGCGTTACGCCCTTTCTTCATGTTCCGTTTTGCGCCATTTTCCGTTCTCTCATTCCGCCTCACTCTCGTCCCTGCTCTCCTTCGCCCCGGTTGGCGCCCGCCCCGCCCCGCCACGTCCCTTTGCGCCGAACACCTGGCGCGCTCGACGTGCTTTTGTTCCGCCGCTCGTTGCGCTAGCGGGGCTTCGCGCTCGCTTGTTTTTCCGCCGACCGTCACGCTCCGAAGCGAGCAATTAGCTTCCAGGTAACAAAGGGCGTAAAATCCCTGCAGGCGGCACTACGGGAGATTGCATTCGTACGTAGCGGTCGCAATAAAAAACGTAAACAATGGATATGCATGAAGTTTTTCAGGCAAATTAATATATATGAGGCTTGTTTTGCAAAGTGCACGCCGTAGTAATAAGTAAAGGTGTACATAACACAGCAGTTGCGAAGTAGCTGGAAATGAAAGATATTGCAAAGTATACGATACAATCAAACTAGTGAAAAATGAACATTATAATACTTGAAGGGTATGAATGAATTTTTTATGTGTTAAAAACTGCAACAATTAACACTATTTTCAAATCGAGGCCAAAGAGATACAAGATCATAAGTGAACTGGGGACGAAAGTGTGTTTCATGAATGAGGCGGGCACAAATGTAATGAAAACTATCATACAATACGAGATATATTTAAGATACCTGGAACCATTGGGACCTAAAAGACAAAAATGAAGGTCTGAGCTAACATGACGCGTTCTAAATACACGATTGGCATTGAACGGTTTTCTGGAAATATTGGAAATAATAAAAAGGATCATACAATACGAGATATATTTAAGACACCTAGAACTATTAAGATCTAAGAGACAAAAATTAAGGTCTGAGCTAACATAGCGTTTGCGTCCTAAATACACGACTGGCATTGAACGGTTTTCTGGAAATATTGGTAATAATAAAAAGGATCATACAATACAAGATATATTAAAGACACATAGAACTACTGAGACCTAAGAGACAAAAATGAAGGACTGAGCTAACATAGCACTTGCGTTCTAAATACACGACTGGCATTGAACGGTTTTTGGAAATATTCCCACGTGTACAGCAACAGCTTCCTGGCTCAGTGGTTCGGGCGCTCGGAACGGCGTCCAAGAGCGTGGACGTCATGTCTGATGGTTTGAATTCCCAGTGACGCGTGGATAATGGTGTGACGATAAAACCTTCAGAGTAAATTAAAGCCATGTTATGTTACTTGACGAATTAGATTGTTGAGAATGTAAAGCCAAACAATTTCTTCACGAGTTTTCGCAACTAAGTGGTTTTTATGCGAATTTGGCGTATTTTCTCGATGGGTGCGAAAATTGTTAAACATTAAAACTAATATTCCCACGCATCTACGTGTATACGAAAAGTAGGAGAATCTGGTAAATTATTAATTCTATTTCATCAAATTTGAACAAATCGCATTAACTTGCACCTCTTATCACAGCAAAAAGTCTGACAAAATAATGAAGGAACAGAAGATCAGCTCTTAAAGTACTTCCAAAAAGAGAGAGAAATGATAGCCGTCTATTTCGGTTACAGTAATTGGTGCCTTCTGGGAAACATGAAGTAAAAATTTTATTGCGTTCGCGACTTTCAGGAAAGGAGAGAAGCCGTTACAAAATTAATTTTTTACATACGGTTTTTGCAGTTATGCCAAGGTCGTGGGCATGGGAACAATGTTACTGCGGTGTAAGAACTAACGTCCACGTGGGGATTTAAAAATAAAGAGTTGTATAAACATTGCACTGGGACTACATTAATTTGTTTCTCGGTCATTCTCTCCTTACTGAATAGCTACTCCGTATTTATTACCGCGTATTCAAGTGCGTATACTGCCACTTGTCTATAATTGTGCAAGTATTGAATAACAATGATTTTATATATGTCTTTCTTTCTGCTTTCCATAATGTGTTACGTTGTTTTTAAAATCATTGCTCATAAATTTGAATTCGCCGTTGGAAGAAGTCAAGTTTTTTCAATCGCATTTGTTCAACGGTAGGAAAATTCATTAATTCCTTTCATTACAGAAATTAATTTAGTATTTTATATTAAAAATTAATGCAATATTGTTTTGTGTGCATTTGGGTTTTCTTCCTGCCTCAGCATGTGAAATGTTTGGTTTTAATACTACAGTAATGCTGTAATCACTAATACTAGGCAAGAAAGGAAGCAAAATTAACGTGAAATACCTATAGTATTTTTCGCTAAATTGAAAAAAAGTCACGCGAAAAATATCTGGAGTCATTGGTGTTTTCATCATACGATTATGATGGCGTCATTCGCTTCTCATGTCACCAAGTGATTCACGAGAATCATCATTCCACCCATAGAAATTTAACCTAATAATTTATAATCACCCCACTCACGAACCATCCAGAGAAAGGCATGGTAAACCACCAACACGTTCTCCCCCAGAAAATAGAAGAGCACGAAGAAGTAAGTTTTCTCTCTCATCTAAGCTATGTGGCCGAGTATGCCACACTTAACAATCTAAAAACTAAGGCATTTTGTTTTTAGTGTGAGTCCTTTTCTGTTGTGTACATGCCTATAGCATGAATGTGTGCTAAAATCTTAAAATATACTTTAGAGTGATTCAAATCGGTATGGGTGTTTTTGAAAATAATGGCTGATACTTATAGTTAATGTAATTGTCTCAAAGAGGACGCCCTTCTAAATGGCTTCAGCTATTCGTGTTAAAATTGATAATTGTCTTTTCAGTATTATATTATGCAACATTTCTTGTCTGACTGCATCGGCGGCTGAAAAACAGAGTATTATCGTAAATTATGTGAATTGCAAAATTGCCAAGTGACTTCCTTTGCAGCCATTCGATATAATAATTATCATTATTAATTCCAAACTCTGTTGTAGCGTTACATTGTGTCTTTTTAAGACATGTGTCTATTCCCAAATTTATTCTGTTTTTCCTTTCAATTTAATAGCAAGTACAGGATAGCTAATGATTAAATATTTTCTCATATAAACACAAAACGTAAAATGCTGTCCTTATTAAAATACTTAGAAAGGTTCATAATAATAATACTGTTAGGCATTCAAGACATACACGATATATATTTTGCTTCTGAGAACGTCTATTCTCGCGAAAACATACACACATTCTTTGGAAGACCTCATCACACATCTACTAGAATACTAACCGGATGTAATTAAATTCTCAGTATCTTGCGTGACACGAATTAGCATGTTGACCTTGAAACATAAATCTTATGCTTGCAAAGCTGTGCCCACAAAGTACTTATCGGCTTAATGCAATGGCACGCGATCAATCATATCTATCACGCAGAAACTATAAGGTTTGAATTTGTTCAAGAATAACAATGAATGCAAGCTATAAGCATTTATTTATTAATTTCAATTACAGAAACGAAAGTCTGGAAAGCGATAAGTTACAGAATCAAAGCACGGAATCACCTCGAGATTAGTTCAGTGACTCGTTGGAAATCGGACGAAAATATTGAAATGGAATTTACATTTCCAACTCAAAGTCGATTGTTCTTCTGCTATAAATTGTTTGCAAAATAACTTTTAAATCATTGGCATTTATGATACCCAGAACATGTATATAGATCATGCAGTTGAATTCGAATTAATAAACTTCTTACATCGTAACTTTCTTTATATGTTAACTCACAATGTGAGTCAATTTGACATACTGAAGGCTGCATTGTCACACTTCTACCACTTATGTCTTGAATTGTAAGCATCGAAGGAATAATTGCTTATTGATCAACTTTATCTAACATTAATACCATCTCCATTTTATTAGTTGTACCTTCTTTATATTTTGTTTCACTTTGTGAAATTTCCTCAGGCACAAACTCTTTATGTCTTTAAATACCTCGCACATTACACACACACACACATGACAGTAAAGAAAAGAGGAGAATGTTTCCACGGATCGTTGTTAGGTATGGCCAAGTATTTTTCTAATGCAATCAAAATTCTCATACAAATTTCGCCTCAATGTCAACAGAACTGTCCATGCGGAAACACAATTGCAAATACTATTTGGTTTTTTCTTCTGAGAACTGATACCGATGCTAGAAGAGGGTGCACATGACTTGTAAAAGGGAAGACTTAGAGAAGCACAAACAGAATGTCGAGACATCTTGCAGATACAACGAACTTAATAAGGGAGCGAGTCTGAAGACAGTCCGTGTAACTTTTGTTCCCAAGGTCAAACGTCAACAGCTCACAAACCTTCCCGGTAAGGCTCTCTCGTTAGAGCTCAATGTATGACGCAGACGGTAATTGAATGCCATGTCCAATCCCTTCTTCTTAACTCAATACATAATTTTGTTTTTATAGGAATACACTGGAAATTCAACTTGTATTTAAATTTTTTTATAATGAGACATTCGTTTGTTGTTAAAAATTATCCTCGATTATTAATTTATTAAATACATTTTAGACATTGTTCCATTGAAATGTGAAGTACAAAACAGTTCATATTCAGGTCCTGTTTTCGAAATAATTAAATTGGTTCTTCCTTTTACTACGATATGAATATTATGATTAATGAGAAAATATTTCCCTAGCGATTGAACATGAATAGAGGGTTATCAGCTTTTCATTAACTGTAATGAATAAAGCTACTATTCGATTAACTTATTCACTGGACTATCTCCGAAAAAATATACATAATTGGAAAACATTACAATTATTGTTCGTAGGCCCTCGGTCGTCTTGTCGCCGCTCGATCATTAGAACCAGTTAACACCCGCGGTCCACACAAACTTCTATTTTTGTACACAATTTTAATTATCCAGATTAAATGTTCTCACTTTCGGCTGCTCGTCTGGCAGAAGTCTTGAAGAAGAATTGTGTAGGCCCGTTAGGGAATGGTGTAAAGTCTAATATTGGGTGCTTCCAGCAATATTGAGGCTGGCATCCGGGGATTCGAATCAAAATACTTTCCCAAAATAGGCAACACAGAGTACGATGTGTTTCAAACATCACTCTTCATCGAGATACAAAACGTACCACTTCTATTAAGGAATTATCCATCCCAAATCACATACCAGACACACCATAACAGCATTCCCACACCAAAACCATCTACCTCCTGAACTTCGAGATACTTCTGTGTAGTATTGTGTCTACTAAGATAACATTTAATAAATGCTTAATTTTAATCAGCTATGAATTAACACAAAATAAAACAAAAGTTGAAAACTTGAAAACTATAAAACTCAAAAGCGACTAAAATGTTTATAATTTTCTGCGACAGATTGGTGTTTACTCAAGGTCTAAAATTCATTTTTCTTTATCGAAGGATCATTATTTTATTATTATTATTTTAAAATGTATATTATTAAATTAGTTATTAATTATTATTATTATTAGTTATTCATATTATTATTATATAAACGCACTGTTCTGAAACTTTAATACCAGTTTTTAACTCAAGAGCATTATAGGGGAATTCTCTCATTGCCTTGGTCTACTGTCTTCGGATGAGAAGTCAGTATTTTGAAAATGTTAATGTGAGTGAAGTGAGTGAGTGCCAGGTCGAATGTTTTTCCAATATTTACTTTCCCGTATACGTACGTATATATGGATTAATATACACGATGTGATTAAAGGTATCCGGCCACGTGGCTGAAAAAAACAGTATGTGACGCCCTCCATCGGCAATGCCGGAACTCAATAGGGTGTTGGCCCACCCTTAGCCTAGATGACAGCTTCCACTCTTGCAGGCATACTTTCAATCAGGCGATGGAAGGTTTCTTGGGGAATGGCAGCTCATTCCTCACAGAATGCTGTGCTGAGGAGAGGTATCGATGAGGTGAGGTCGGCACGAAGTCGGCGTTCCAAAACATCCCCAAGGAGTTCGATAGGATTCAAGTCAGGACTCTGTGCAGGCCAGTCCAACACAGGAATGTTATTGTCGTGTAAGCACTCCGCCACAGGCCGTGTAGTATGAACAGGTGTTCGATCGTGTTGAAAGATACAATCGCCATCCCGAATTGCTCTTCAACAGTGTGAAACAAGACGATGTATAAAACATCAACTTTGTACTATTAAGAAATCGAATAATTAAGAACATGTCAAAAATATACTTTTAAAGGCAATAGATGGCAGTAGGCAAGAATATGTGGCAAGTTCGAATAGCTAACAGAGATCAACGGAAATATAAAACTAATTCGGCAAAGTCTGTGCATATAGCACCACTAAGTTGTGTTTATGTGTAAGACCTTGTTACCAATGCAAGACGGATTGGGTTAACTGCGTTTCCGTGATAAATTCATATATTAATTTTCCTCAAACGGTAGTTTTATTTTCCTTTCATCTGGCGAGAAATCTTTTTAATTGCCTTATTGATGAATTGTGGGAATTCTGATGTAGTATTGTTGACGTCATTATGTGAAGAAATAATGAAAGTCATATCCGTCAACTGAATATATTTATTTAGAGAGCCAGCATTCGAGGGCTTTGCTCGTCATCAGTCTCACCTCAGAATCAGATGCGATGCGTTAAATATTTGGAAACTTAATTTCACAAATACAAATTCGTAACCTCAAAACTGACGAATTATTGACTTATGATAGCTGTATTTGAAAACTGATTTGAACATAATTGTTTACTCAATGCTATTTTACATTTTAAAAATGTAATTTCTATATCTAGGGAAAAAATTACTGCAGCCATACATAGTATTACATTGACCAAATCCTATGCAGTATTCAAGTAACCTGCGTCCGTCTCACAGTTAGACTCCTTCCCCTCCACTTAACGGAGACAAATGAAGTGTCATTCGACGCGTGTCGATATCCTAGTAACGAAATTATGATTTGTTGTCGAATACATCCAGACAATTCTATGAAATTTCTTCAAAAAATGTCTTAATTTCTCGTATACATACGTATATACAGAGTAATAGACGTAGTGTATGGAAAGTTATGTAATGCTGAGGAAAATCGATTTCCAGATTTCAACGGAAATACACGTTTTGGGGTCCCCTTATACCGAAAAAGTGGTTCTTTTCAAAACATCCTTCTGTTCGTCTGTGAACACTACTACCTACATGCGTAGGTTTTTTTTTTTCTTTTTTTTTCTTCAAATTGAAGAAACCCCTGTCCATCTGGCTCGAGTCGAATCTCTGAGAATTTAGAACACACACTTTAAAAGGTAATTTACATGAAGCCCTCCGGACATTTTCAAAATTTTCTCGAAACCGGCGAAATTTTTTTCTTCAAATTACTTGTAAGAATGGAGTAACATATTCATTTAAGTGACAAATTTGCACGGTTAACTCTGAATTTTCGAAAACTTCAAAAGTATGAATTTTTTCGGTGTCTTCCTACAACTACAAAATTGAAGAGAGAGCTTTTTCCTTGAAATTAAATTTGTTGTCCATAATTTATTCTTTTATTAGAGTAATTTACTTTGTTTGCGGTTTTAAGAAATCCAAAAACACGATTTTCTCAAAAATGACTCCAAATTTAGTTTTTTTCAAAAATTACAAAGAATTCATTTTATAACTTGTAAAACTCTACCATTTTCTGTGAAAACTAGCTAAAAAATCGCATTTTTAGAAACGCTTAAACGCCATTTTCTCTAAAACGGCTCCATTTTTTTCTTCAAACTTTTCGAAAGGAAGTTAATTGCACTCAATAATATGACGTTAAGTTCATTTTAGATTATTTTTTGTTTTTTCAAAAATTACACTAATCTAATTTAGTATAATTTACACATTCCCAGCAGTTTATAAACACTATTGTATTTGTGATTTAAACTGCTTAAAATGACTTCTAATGAAGTTTTTCCGAAACTCAAACATTATCTGTTTAATAAACATTTACATACTCGTTATTAACTGCTTCAAATTCCGAACATGCTTTATCGCTTAATCGTAATTTTCTTAAAAACAGTTTCAAATTGCCATTTAGGACGAGGTTTTACTGTTCTTTAGTATTCTTAAAACAGTATTTCCGTTCTACTATTAGGAAACAGAAATTTTTTTAAAAATTAAAAAAATGTACGTGCAAAAAACGCAGCAGGCAAGAGACTGTGGCATGTTCAAATAACTAGCCAAGACCAAAATAAATAGAAAACTCAAACAGGAGTGTCTGTGCCAATCTGTAGCACTACAATTTTTACATTCTTTTTTGACCTAGCGATGAGCGAGTTAACTGCGTTCCCCAATGCCATCGCCTCGGTCGACGCCATGAGCCTCTGTGATTCACATTAAATGGTAAATGGGGCGCCAATGACGCGGCTCACGGCATTCAGGCGATGGCTAGAGATTGTATCGCCCGGACGCTGCTGTTTACTGAATACGGAAAAGGGCTTGCATCATTCTGAAGCAAAACTTTCGTCAGCTTTGTCAACCCGTACGATAATAATCATTTTGCAGAATAATTTTGTTGTATGTGCATTCAATGATGCTAATGGGATGAACCATTTTAAAAAGATCATTTCAACAAAATTATATTTTAATCTATATGAATGGAACGATATGTTGTTGAACAGGAGGTTGCAAATATGTAAATTTTCTTGAATAAGTCGCCTGATCATACATTGAAAGTATGGAATTTTCAGATCAACTCTTCTGGGAGCGTTTGCATTGGTTTTCCAACACAATTCTGTTTCCAACAAAAAATGTCCATAGTTCAAAAGAATATCAGATATGAATACTTGAAACTACACATTTTTTGGCATTTTTTCATTTCTTAATTTTAATTTTTATTAGATTAGTTACGAATTCACCGGAGGATTCGGACAAATGTATGTTTAAAGTTTCTTTTTACTTAGAACTAACATAGTAGACATTTTTTTCACAGACAAAAATGTTTTTAAAACAGTTTACAGCGTCAGCGACGCCACATTCAGGTAGTGGTATAATATTTTACCATAATTTCGCAAAGTATCCAAATCATACTCTGTGTTAAACACACCCTACGTGGTGCAGGAATAAATAAATCACGCTTTTTGCAGCAGCACAATGTATTTGCTGAAGCAATTTCCACTCGCACTCTGCCATTAGCTACTTGTTCGCTTTAGTTTCTTTGCTGTAATTGTCGGAATGACGTCGGCATGACGTTGCGACTGCCTCGAGCGTGCTTTCGCGTCTCCACCTTGGCCTTGGAACGTTAGTACACAGGACTGCCGCCACGCAGCGTGACCTCTGTGGTCAGCAAATGAGAAACCAAAAGCACTCGCTGCTCCGCAGACTGCATAACAGTAATCTCTTTGTAGAAGAGGAGCTTTCTCTTTCAACTAAGTCTTAAGCAATTCCTTTGATTCTACAAACGGGCTTCGAACGTGTTAGTAAAGCTTCCAAATAAGAAAAGAGCTGGCAAGATATTATGGAATTAATACAAAGGGATAGCTAGCTTCCAAATATTTGAAACTTACTCTCTCTCCTGGACTGGAGATACATCTTATGATACTAAAAAACCCATTGTGAAGTCGGTTCGGAATAATTTCGAAATTATCTTAATTTTATGTATAAATTGTACATTTTTGTCATCAATGTTAAGAAATATCTACTGACAGTCGTTTCTTCCATTTTATCCAATTATTTAGAGTGGAAAGAAGTTACGTAAAAATTCGAAAAACATGGAAATTTATTCCATAACATAGCATGGGACATTCTCAGCCAAAAAAGTAAATGAATACTCATTTTTGACGAAAATTTAGTGACTTATTCCTTAACAATAAATTCTCATTGGCTGTACGATGAAGTTAAAATTTAAATGTCGTCAAGGCAATATGTTCGTCATTCCAACTTGTGAAAAATATTGCTGGATATGTTTAGGAAAGTACTTGAAGCGAATGCACAAAATTAACTGATGTGATTTTATAAACATTTTCCTTGCCTTTTGGCCCACAAAATCTTTTATATTATTTTAAATTCCAAATTTTGTATTTAAATTCCTTAGTAGATATGCTTTACAAAATGCTGTTTTTATTCTTCAAATTTAGATCGCACTCCTTTCAAGTCCTCTCAGTTTTATTTTTTCTTTGAGGCGGTGATGGCTATCCCATGCACTTTTTCCACATGCATCCACAGTATCAAATCAATAACAACTAGTATTTTGTACGGTGTTCTGAAAATTGTACTGCAGCGAAGTGAGGTACAGATATTGAATGCAATTTTGAGGTCAGTTTTCTTCATACATTGATCTATCTAATCACCCTTGTGCGCCAACTTCCATCTCGTTTATTTTTAAAATTAAAAATAGATGTTCTAAATTTGTGTTGATCACGTCAAAGTTTCATTTTAGTATTTAGAACTACATGCATCAATTCGTTGTTTGTTAAAAAACAAATAGTAAGAGTTCAAGCAAAAGTTTTGTACAAACTAACCTTGATTTTCTTGAATTTTTTAAAGGTTTTCATAAAGCTCATTTTCTAAACCACATTTAAAATTGGTCATTCTTCTACCCTCTGATTCCTGAGCGTTACACACTTCTAATAATCTTGAGTTGCACTTTTAACAGTTGCAACAGGCTCAAGGCTGTTAAACGAAACAGGCGGAGGTACTTACTAGATGTAGGAGGTCACAGCAAACAATATTGAAAGTCGAAATGAAGGATTTCTTGAAATGCTTGAAACGTCTATCATGCCATGTAAATATATCCCTTGGGTTCGCTCAGATTCAGAAGATGTGTTACCTTAACCTCATTTCATCAGGAAACAGTATGTTGCAGAATAAATTAAGTCTAAATAGCGTAATTTACACTAACAATTGATGCTCATTAATATTTACGAATATCAGTAAAATGGCCGTCACTATTCTGGGTTCATAAAAAGTAACTCTCTAAGAAGTACAAACATAGGGAAAATTTTTTATAAGCGTAGATTTTCGTTGATAAATAGAAACAGTTAATCCAGATTTCCGGAAATTAATAGGAAGCCTAGTCGGTTAAGTAATGCCTTGTACTGACTTGTTACAAGTATCTTGTTCTGCTCAGATAAAATTATTTCATAAACGTAAATCAATATGCATGTTCGTAAAAGTACATCAATGCGGACACGTTACCAAGTTTGCTTCCACGAAGAAAATGACAGTGGATGCACATCTGAAAATCAACTGTAAACCGCAGTATAATTTTGAAACAATACACTAAGAAAACTTTTGCTTACTAACCTTACCTGCCCCCATCCAGGTGTAGTAAAGGCCGACGTGACTTCAAAAGGATCAGCGCAGCACAACCTCGGCTCTCAGAGCGTTACTCAGGCACCAGCGCTGGTGAGAGCGGACTGACAATTCTGTTGCTCTATTAACCCGCACGGCGCTCAGTGCGTTGGGAAGAGCTATTGCGAGATAAAGATCGATTCTCGCATTTAACATTCATTACTTTCAATTGCCGATCACAAGGGCGCCCTCTAAAAGTGAATCTGATGCAACTTATTCATGAAATTTTAAGAACACTGAAAAAAATACTGAAAATAATTTAACTTTAAGATCAACTAATGAAGGACATTACCCCATGGGTGCTAACCATAAACATAAAAGCGATGAATTTGCGTCCCTTATCAAGACGAACTTGCAAGGCATCTCTGTCTGAAATAAAGTAAATTGCGAAATGGTTTCGGGGTTTCCAGGATTGTTAACTTCCGTGTAAGAATTGAAAAGATTTAACAAGAGTAAAATAATAACCTGAAGTATTCCCCATGTTTAGAGCACCTTTAGTGTTTTCTACCTGCTTGGAAATTTGTTTATTATTTATTTCATAAAATCTAGGGATGTTTCATAATGTATATAAGCTTCTTACCAAACTCTTGGAAACTTTATACTATTTTAGTAATATCTATGATAAAAAAAGCACTTATTTTATGCAGCACAGCATTTATCTTCTGTTACAACTCAAGAGAATCAAAATATACTCTCTATATGGTATATATAAGCTTTCCTTAAATTCCAACTTTTGCTAGCAACTTGTTTTACACTTCAATTTGTGTTGGTAATATTAACTTTGTTCTTGCCTAATGCTCTCGTAGGCCAAGTGATTTTTGAATGAAGTCCTGAAATGGCGTACAGCATGACCTTGCACACTTCAGAGGAATCGATCCCTACCCACCCCAGAAAATTTCGCAAAATGTCTCCAAACCTCCTGTTAACCCAGTAAATTTTTCAATATGAAACAAATTGTATTTATTGTTATTGTATCACTAAAGTTCGAATTTCATTATCCCTGTAGTATATTTCCTATATAAATATGTGTCATATGTAAATACAAATTTGAGAGATGGTGGAATACAAAAGTGAGCCCAGAGGGGCCCAGGAAAGTTGCCAATCTCCTTGTTGTAGGCCGCGCATACCTGTGTTCGATATTCAAGAAGTAGTGTGAACAAATACATTCGAAGATAAAGAACAGTATTAACCAAGATTTTAGGAGGAAATTATATTTTTTTGTTTTATTGCTTCAAGATCTGTAAAAACGGTACTAATTTAGTGTATTTGGTGTAGCAATTGCGAACATTGTTTTATAAAGGTGATTTCCGTTATCTAATTGTCAAATATTCAGAATTTAATCTCTTATTTTATCCAACGTCATTTACTCCTTAAGCAACTCTTAACGAGCTGCCTGAAACGGAATACAATCCACACACTTGTTGGAAGGAAACCTGGAACCTCAGTTTTATTTCGATGACCAACAAAAAATGAAGTTTTCGGTGCCTACAATGCTAGAAAAACCCTGATAATTTCATATGAATATCCAAAATAAACTTGGGACAATGGAGAGAATGTGCATTTTATGCAGGATGAGAGGTCAACAGAACAAAGTAAGCGTTTCAATGTCCAGGAAAAAGTGAAAACATTTGTAACAAATTTAAGCGAACCATTTTGAAAAATGGAAGAAACTATTGCTCATTACGGAATTCAGTAAAATGACGGAAGAATTGAAATCATCATTAGTATTGTAGCTGACTGTAGAAAATTTAAGTGATCCATTTGGAAAAATGGAAGTAACTATTTCTCATTACAGAATTCAGTAAAATGTCGGAAGAATTCAAACAATCATCAGTAGCGCGGCTGACTGTTCGATTCCACCTTCTCCCCAACCACAAAATAAACAAACCCATCTTACAGCCAAACTGTTTTAATACGAAACGAAACTAACACAAAACTTTGTATTAAAAAAAAGGAAGACAGGTTTAAAATCACAAAAGCAGCGCCGCGGCTCAGTAGGTGTAGTATCTGGGGTCGAAGTCGTTGGCCGCCATGGTGCGGTCGATCCACTCGCGCTCGTGCGCCACGTTGGCGTAGACGGCCGGAGCGTCCTCGCCGCACCCGATGCCCCACGCCACCACGCCCACCTGCTGGTAGCGCGACGCGTCGTGCGCCAGGGGGCACACCAGCGGGCCGCCGCCGTCGCCCTGCACCACGCGAAAACAAACAAACAGGTGGTCAATATACTTGGATTAAAACATTGTGGCACTTCAAGGACATGAGCTGGACGCCCTGCCTCGCAATATATACACACAATTCACATATTACACATTGTGGTCATTATGATCCGATTTAAACATTGTGGCACATGAGCTGGACGCCCTGCACCACGCAAAAATTAAAATTCACATATTACCCATTGTGGTCATTATACTCTGATTTAAACAATGTGGCACTTCAAGGAGCTGGTCACCCTGCCTCACGCAAAAAAATTAAAATTCACATATCACACATTGTGGTCATTGTGCTCCGATTTAAACAATGAGGCACTTCAAGGACATGAGCTGAACGGAGAGAGGGACTACCTATCCAATGGGGAGCTTCGGTACGATATAAACGTTTTGGTATTGGAGCTTCCGATCGTATGACAATTTCCTCTTCTTCCATCTCACAACCTTGAAGTGACACTTTCAATGTTTGTTTGTAGTTGTAAAGAGTAAACGATTATACATTCTGTTCAAAAGATTTGATTCGAGGAGTATCTGAGGGAACGGGAAGCGGTGAGAATGAGCAAGATACTACACTCCAATTAAAACTGTATCCCCTTCTAGATCACAAGCTGGTTGGGGAAGGGGACACTGTCATCCAATCGAGATCTATAATACAAAAAAATTAAGTCGTAACGAAGCTCCCAACTGGAGACACCGTCTCTTCTCCTTCCAGCTCGTGATGTTCAAGGGACACTATATTTTAATCTGAGTATAGAGGTCTGCTCACATCAGCACTTGTCTAAGGAATGTCAAATTTGCAGTGTGTAATGATGAATATCATTTGACGTAACTAAGATTATCGTATTAACGACCTTACCTACTGCACAACAGTAATAGGTTTAGAAATATCATACTAATGATCGTAGAATCAAGATTAGGAGGGAGAAGGTTAAATGTTCCTCTTGAGAGCCGGGCTCTATTTTTGAAACCTGAATCGTAAGAGAAATGAAAATGTCAAATTTGTAATGTGTTGAGTGATCCAGAGCCTTTGGGTTTAGCAAGCATTACTGTTAAATAATTAATTCAGAAAACTATCTGCATGAATGCCATTCTCGTAAAATTGGGTGAAAAATGTTGCAGTGTTACAAAAACTGACAAATAGAGATTTGGTATTGAGCTCTATTTATCTGTAATAATTTCCACTAGATTAAGAAATTAAAAAAAAATACCTGTAGCCTCATGAGGAAATTTAATTGGTTGAGCTATTAAAAATTAACCAACTTTTGATCCGTAGATCAAACTAACACTGCAAGAGATACAACACTACAGATCAGAGTTAAAAATTGAGGTAATATTTACTGCATTAGTTGCTTCGGGAAAGTAACCTCGAAAAATCCAAATTGTCAAGTTCACGTTTCATTTTCATGACAAACTTCTATTACTTGGTAGTAACAAAGCAAAAACATTCCAAAGAAACTTTGTCGTTCACGTCTTTGAAGATTTTTTCTAGCATTGGCGGTTCATCTCAAGGCTTAAGTTCAGGGCGCGTCTTTCCCTCCTCCCCCCCCCCAGTGGAGGATGCACTTTCAATTATTTGCACCTTGTAAAGATATTTAGTTCGCACGTGTGCGAAACTCTGCAATTTTCAATGAATATAAGTAATCATACTAGTTCCTCAACAACTTATGCAAATTTTCTGCTTGATAAAACAAATTGCTTACGTGGGATCGACAATTCCATTTTTCTTCTTTCTGGCGCTAAATCCAACATGCCTGTGAGAAAGGCAGAAGCTACTCTTTTCATGTTGCAGAGTCAGAGCGAGGCGGGCGGGGGGGCGGGGAGTTTGGGAGGCGTGTGGTTTGGCGAAGGGGGGGGGGGGAGCGTGGCTCGACCTTGACGTGTCCTGCCGGGGCCACTCCGGAGGCGCACACGAAGTCTCGTGCAGCTCGAAGTAGTTGCCCAGCCGCGTCTTGCGCAGGCGCGCCTGGCACTCGCCGCGCGGCACCATGGGCACTTCCACGCGCTTCAGGATCACCTGGTAGCGGCCCTCCTTGCCTGCAACGCGCGACACACACACACACACACACACACTCACTCAGAGCCCATTGGCGCTCTTCAAGTTTAACGATTGCAAGCGCATGCGCACTTTCGCAAATCCTTAGAACGGAAGCCACATTCGGCATGCGCTCGTTCGTTAAAACTCCCGAAATCGTTCGGTAAAAAGAAGCGTGTGAATTGATTCTAACATTCGGTATGGTTAGGGAAGGGGTATTGCTATTATAATTATCTGTGGAAGTGTGCTAAAAACGAATAATATGTAGTTTAGAGCGAAGTTTCATGCTTCCTTTTGACGACTTGGCGGGTATGAGCAGGTTCGTGAATCCTCAGAACAGAAACCAAACTTTTGACGAACACAAGCGCATGCGCAGATTTCGGAACCCTCGGTACAGATGCCAGGTTGCGCATTCGATCGTTCGCTGAATTTCCCGAAATCGTTCGGTAAAATTAAACATGTGAATTGATTCTAACGTTGGGAATGGCCAGCGATGGGGTATTGCTATTATAATTACCAGTGGAGGTGTGCTCAAAACGAATAATAGAGTTTAGATCAGAGTTGCACGCTTCCTTTTGTTGACTTCGCGGGCATGAGCAGGTTCCCCAACCCTCAGAACAGAAACCACATGGCGCATTCGCTTGTTCACTAAACATCTCCAAATGTTTTGGTTAAAAAATTGAAGACGCGTGAATCTGGTCTAATGCAGTGAATAAATGGTCTCGAAAGCGCTAGAGCTACTATAAATATCAGTGGAAGTGTACTAAAATTTAATAATGGATACTTTCGACCAGATTTGCGAGTTTACATTTCACAAATCCGTGCGCATGCGCAGATTTCTGAACTCTCAGAACAGAAGCCACATTACGCATCCGCTCGTTCGTTAAAATACACGAAGTCGTTCGGCAAAAGGAACGCTGTAAATCGAGTCCAAGGTTGGGAAACGAGTTAATTTTTTTCATTGGAAATGAATGGTTGAGGGAGGTGTATAGGAACTATCATTAGCAGTTAAAGTGTACTAAAAGACGAATAATGGACACTTCACACCCGATTAACACGATTATATCTACCGAACAATTTTGTAGCTTTAGCGCATGCGCAGATTTCCCCAAGAGAAGACGACTCTGCGCATGCGCGTGTTCGTTAAACTCCGAAATCATTCGTCAGATGTAACGCTTCTAATCGGATCTAAATTGTCCGTTATTCGTCTTTTTTTTAGTACACTTTCACAGATCTTTTAAGTTGTGATACACCATTCATTTCCAGTATAACATATGAACTCATTCCAAATGTTATATTTGATTTAAACGATTCCTTTTTACGAATCCCGAACTGGTTTCCTGACCCATTAGAACAAATCACTATGCGTACGGCTCGTTCGCTAAACTTCTCGAGATTGTTCGTCGAAAGGAAGCGAGTAAAAGGGGTCTCTGAAGCTTCACACCGGACGCGACGCGGTGCATTGCGGCGAGATCAAAATCGTATACAGCTATGAGCATCGCGTAGCATATAGCCATGAACACGCAGCAAGCGGCGCAGCAAGGTCACACAACGTGCATCCGTAGTTATGAACATTAACACACAGCAAGGGCACGGCGCGCCTAGCCAGTCTTGCGCTTGAACCCCTTACACTTTGTGTATCCTCCATGGTAGGCGTACTCCTGTTACGGACTGCTGATGGAAAGCTCAAATCAAGTGGTTGTAAAAGAAACCATGTTTGCCACAAGGAAGTGGAAAGATTACTATTGCACGGTTCGGCCTACCTTAAAGGCGCAGCGATTTTTATAACAAGAAATTGTAGGGAAGGAACCATATACTATCCACCAAATCATTACCGTAGTAGTCAACATTTTAGGGTTAACTAAAGGATCTGCAACGATGCAAGATGACAAATGAATCTCGCACAATGTTGAACAAGATGGAAAAGATTCATTAATAATACTTCTATATAGGAGGGGACCTTGCATGAAACAGCGGACTAAAGTGCCCCAACAAGAAACAATCATTCTTTTTTCATTGTGAAGGACGGAACTTCCATAAAAGGAGAAACTCCTATTTTAACTGAAAGGTTTTATTTACAAAAAAGATCAATTACTCAAAGAGAAAACTATATAAAATCCAGATTGGTGGCAGATAAGTTATGCGTTCAAAATTCCCTGTCCTCGGCGCAAAATTTGCTTATGTCTTTTGCAAGTATGCACTTCAGCATTTTATATTTCTAGACGTCATACGAGAATCACAATATCCAACTTTTCCTCGTCTCGGCAAACAAAGGAATTAATATTTTTCTTTCACGGCACAACTAATTGGGTAACTGCTACAAATTGATCGTCCTTGGGAAGTACCTTGTGTAGGATCCAAATAAAGCGCTGAAGGTGAAGGGGGAACAGTATCGAAATAAATCTTATGCCTCTTTTCTAGATGACTTGCTAATACCCATTCATTACTTTCAACATTGTCCCGCGTTTGAAAGGTTGAATTAGGGTCTTATTACATTTCTGACGAAGCATAAAACGCGAAGAACAAGTATTCGCGAGGTTGTCATTATGGAAGGTAAGAAGTACAATAAAAAAAACCTTTCAAGTTATTCTAAAAAATCAAATTCAACCGAATCAAATTATTTTTTCACATGAAAAAAATAATAATTGCCATGTGAATTCAGCTATCCATTTTACATCCTTTTCCAGGTGTGAATAAAAGGACAGTGTTCGAGCTGTGTTTATTTACGATCTCAAGGTTTAGTATAGTGGGCTCGCTCCTCGAATATTTGGCAACTTCAAATGCAACAATAATTATATATATTCACTTCATTTTTTACAAGATTACATAACTATTTAACTTAGAAATTGAATTTTTATGATACCCATAATTAAACTTTTAACAGATACTTAAGCTTCTTTACAGAAATATGCCACCGATTATGTCTAGTGCTAAGAGCGTTGGTGTTCTATCATAATGACTTTCGAACATTTGAAACTTGTAATTTTGTAAACCTGTAATTTTAAACTAATGCCCTCACCAGTCATAAATTGAGTTTTAATCATATACCGACTCTGTTTTCAGTTTATTTTCCTTTCAGGTGCACAGGGAATATTTAGTTCATTTCTTGCGTTGTTAATAATTTAGTTATTTACATTAACAAAGATTTAGGTCATTAAACCTAGACTCAGACCATTTGAGAAAGAACACCTGGCAAAAGTGTAGTTTACCATCTGAAATTCCTTTCCTATTGGAGAAAAAGGTATGAAATTTCTAATGATTTCCAGGTTAGACATTTTTCTAAACAAGGCATGATATTTAAATAGAAACCGATGCTACGTTTCAAAATAGTTTCAATTCTAAGAATTTTTTTTCATAAAATAAATTGATTTAACGGGTACTGCATGCAGGCTGTTATGGTGGATTCAAGTTTCGAGACGTTACCACTTGAGTAAACAATAGAAGTCACATTTCGGAGATTTTTGAAGAATCTCAAGAAAACCTATTTTGCTTCATCTGATGCTTAAAACAAAACAGAAGCTACTTTGTTTTTTAACTCGACAACACCATGCGCCAAAAATTGTACATTTAAGAAATCTTAGCCTGATATTTTGTTTAATTAATTTCATGTTAATAAATTAAAGTTTTAATAAGGCGTAAACGTATGTTCAGTTTCAAAATGTGTACAAACCGAATTCGAAATAATTTTTTCAAACAATGCACCCCAAAATTATTTTATGAATTGAAATCAAAAACAGATTTTCATTATTAAGAGTTTGAGTGTTACTTCTAAATAGTAACACCGAAAAAAAACTACTTCTTTAGTTTCCAGAAAACAAAAATTATTATTTTTTAGATTTAATTCTTCAAATTCTTTTCTAGTTCCTAAGAAAAAATATACAAAACTAATTTTGTACTTGTACTTCTCTAGTTCCTAGAATGTATAAAAATCTATAAAATTATTTTATCGTTCTTCTAATTCATTTCTAGTTTCTAATAAAATACAAAATCTACAAAAATTGTATTTAATTCAATTCACTTCTTATTTATTTATTTATTTATTTTTTAATTCACTTCTTATTTATTTATTTTTTAATTCACTTCTTATTTATTTATTTTTTAATTCAATTCTTATTTATTTATTTTTTAATTCAATTCTTATTTATTTTTTTAATTCAATTCTTATTTATTTTTTTAATTCAATTCTTGTGTATTTTTTAATTCAATTCTTGTGTATTTTTTAATTCAATTCTTGTGTATTTTTTTAATTCAATTCTTATGTATTTAAAAAATAAATCCAAAATAGCATTTTCTAATTATTCTTTTCTAAAAAATTGATTGTGCTCACCGAAGACGTCTTTGCCCCAGCCGGAGGCGAGGCAGTTGCCGTGCTCCACGGCGTGGCCGGGCTGCGGCAGGCACACCACGTCCACGTTCTCGGCCAGCTCGACGGGGTGCTCGAGGAAGAGCAGCGCCACGTCGTTGTAGAGCGAGTCGTGCTTGAAGTCCGGGTGCACGGCGACGCGCGCCACCACGCGGTCCTGGTGTGGCAGCACCTCGTTCTTGGTCTGCGTGTCCCACTCGCCCGCGCGCACCTTCAGCCCCTCCGCCGAGCTGCGCAAGTGCAGTTCCAGTCTCACACGAGCAGATACAAGACACGAATAATGGACAAAATCTTTATTATGTTATATATTATACATATATATTATATATATATATATTTATTATATATATATAAAACATACATACACAACAAACATTGTCTTTTATATATAAGAATGTTTGTTTGTTTGTTCGTTCGTTCGTGCTTAATGCGCTGCCGCACCGTTCACCCGATTGCCATAAAAATTTGGCAACTTCTTGCTTGCACTTCCGGGAAGAATATAGGCTTATTACGATGGGAATGTGCATATACCTGGGGACATAGACGCGCGTTGACGATTTTATGTAGACTCAAGGGTTCTGATCAGGGTTCATTACGCCATGGCGCTCTCGGATTATTAAGACGTCTTCTACCCCTGCGATTGAGAAATATCTCCCGGGAGGGACAGATACAGAGAGAGACAGAGTCGCAGAGAGAAAAGAAATCAGAAACATTGTGCATACAATTTTACAAAAAAAACAACAACAAACAAACATAGTAGAGAGTTCGGTTATCATTTGAAGTAGCGCGGATTAAGAAGTCTACGATTTGCTCATTCAGCATCCATAAAAATAGAGATTCCTGAACTACAACGGGGCCATTTAGTAGTACTGGGACAGCGGGAGATCACAATATTTTATATTTATACAGTAGAAGAAAAAATACACGAATAATGGACAAAAGCTAGTATATAAAAGAATGTTTGTTTTTGGTTCGTGCTTAATGCGATGCCGCACCGTTCATCCGATTGCGATAAAAATTTGGCAACTTATTGCTTGCACTTCCGGGAAGAACATAGGATTATTACGGTGGGAATGTACATATACCTGCGCACATAGACGCGCGTTGACGATTTAATGTAAACTAATGGGCCCTGATCAGGGCACTTTACGCCATGGCGCTCTCGGATTATTAAGACGTCTTCTACCCCTGCGATTGTGAAATATCTCCCGGGAGGGACAGATACAGAGAGGCAGAGACGCAGATAGACCCACGCAAAACAATCAGAAACATTGGTAAAATTGTATGCACAAAAAAAACAGAGTTCGGTAATCATTTAAAGTAGCGCGGATTAAGAAGTCTACTATTTGCTGATTCAGCATATAGATTCCTAAGTACAACGGGGCCATGTAGTGGTACTGGGACAGCGGGAGATCAGAGTATTTTATATTACCATATTGTCACTACTGACATAGGTGAATGATGATTTCATTTATCAGTTTCTTTCTGTTACCAAAATATGAATGCATTTCCTCAAATGCACGATTTATTCTATAGTTTCTTTACTGAAACATTCCATCTTAGACCAAATGCGGTAAATATGAAAAGATTTTGAAAGATATTTTGGAAAATTCTGAAGTTAAATAGAAGAAAAAACTGCTACTATTATTTGACATTTATCTCTATTACACAAATTCGTATAACATATCGTGCTTGTAAGTCTTAGGTTTCAAAAAACAGAAATGTGTTTCTTATGTCTTTTCTGTACTTTCACAGCCAATTTACGAAAATCTTTTATGTATCGTTTTAGATTGATTGGGGTTGGTTGGGGTTCTTATACGAGTAGCGGTCTCACCAAAGCAACCTTTCTATACTCACTCGTAGACGCAGTGTCCGGCGGTGAGCACGACCTGCGGGTGGATGAGCAACCCCCCGCACTTGTACACGTTGACCCGAGCATGTGGCCATGCTCGGCCTGCCAACGCGGTCCCTTCTTATACGAGTAACGGTCTCACCAAAGCAACCTTTCTATACTCACTCGTATACGCAGGGCCCAGCGGTACACGTTGACCCGGGCTGGCAACGCGGTCCCTTCTTATACGAGTAGCGGTCTCACCAAAGTAACCTTTCTATACTCACTCGTAGACGCAGTGTCCGGCGGTGAGCACGACCTGCGGATGGATGAGCGACCCGCCGCACTTGTACACGTTGAGCTTCTCGTCCGCGTTCTCGCCCACCACCTCCTCGTGCAGCACGGCCACCATCCAGGGGAACTCGCCGAACTGCGCCTCGCCGTTCTCGTCGCCCACGATGCGGAAGCCCACGCCGTCGGCGTTGCGCTGCCCGCAGCCGCCCTCGCGCACGCGCACGGGCGTGCCGGCCGTCGTGCCCTCGCCCGGGTGGCCGGGCGTGGAGCCGCCACCGCCGCCGCCGCCGTTGTTGTACGACGGCGTGGAAGTGGGCGGCGCTTTGGACGGCGCGGGCAGGCGGTCGGGCGGCGCGCAGCACACGTCCAGGTAGTTCTCGCAGGGGCCGTCGGGCGGTCTCCTGCGACAGAGCGTCGACTGCCTTGGACCCGAGATCGAAAGCGGTCGTTCCGAGCGAGGCTGCGGATGCAGGGTTGCGAACGGTGGAATTCATTTTGAACGGCTATCTTTGTGTATCGTCTACATGTAGTGTGGGTCGTGCTTTAGGATCGATCTAGTGTGGGTCGTGCTTTAGGATCGATCTAGTGTGGGTCGTGCTTTAGGATCGATCTAGTGTGGATCGAAAGCGGCGTCGGGATCGAAAGCGTTGGTTCCGAGCGAGGCTGCAGATGCAGGGTTTCGAACGGTGGAATTCATTTTGAACGGCAATCTTTGTGAATAGTCTACATCTAGTGTGCGTCGTTCGGCTGCTCAGATGGTCGTGATCGTTAGAGCAGTAGTGCCGAAACGATCTCGGACTAGAAGACTCCCGCATCGGGCATGGATGTATTTCTGTATGTCTAGATCTGTGTGACGTCCTTTCATCTCTCACTATCATTGTCATCATCATCATCATCATCATCATCATCTCATCGGCCATATCCCCAGGACTATCAACCTTGGGGGACAAAAATCAGTATTCAGTTTAAACGCACCCCTCTCCCCAGAAAGATACTTGCACCTGCTGAAGCAGAATGCACGCGTGATCCAAGTTGGTCTACACGCGAAAAAAAGCAGAAAAAAGTCTTCTAACAGATCGATTCCTTGGTCCCAAGATGCTTCGGTCCCGTCAGCGTTTATTTCACGGAGCTGTGCCTATGAAACCGAGTCTGGAGGAGAGCACCGTTAATATTTTGTGGCTTTGGTGTTATCTTGGGGAGGAAAAGACGACACGGCTGAGCGTCGACAGGCTTTGACTCGAGTTGGAAAGAGCATTCCCCCCACGCTAAGTGCAAGGGTTATTTCGAAAGTCGGAATTTCAGAAAGGTCACCATCAAACACTCCAACTGAAAACACAGATTTCCTCGTTTTATTGATATCATGTCGCCGGGAATGGGCTTTTAACTAGACAAAAATATATAAGCAAGTAACCTAAATTACTATTTTAATTTTCCATTTTATAACGTTTATGGAAATTATGTGCCTGTTTAATGTAACAAAGTTGTTCTAAAAACGCTTTTATCTACATGTCAATATTAAGATTTGACTTCAAAAGTTTCTTGAGGGGTCAGACTGCATTACTAACTGAACTTGTTTTCAATTTTTGCTCCCAAAGAATTATATCACCAATAATGTGTGCAATTTAGGATTAACAAATGACGGTTTAGCGAATAACCCGGAAAACGCAGCGTTTAACATTCACATCGATATTTCGCAGACATTCCATTCTATGAAGCACAAACGTCATGAACCACAAGCGAATCTCTTACAATTGCTTTCCGAAGTTTCACGGGTTCTACACGAAGAAAATTTGATTAGCATCTACACAATTAGTTTATTAATAATCAAATTTGCGTGCTCTTAGTGAAACAGGCCTACATTTCTCTGAAGAGAAATTAACAAACGAATTCGCATGGGTATGCGAGTTTATTTCAATCCATTTCTTTTAATTCACAGACGTAATACAAATTCTATTTTTTTCTCGCTCTCCCCTTATCCCATGAAGCAAGATTTACTTTTTTCACCTACTCTTAAAATTGTTTGTATGAAATTCTTATAAAATTAGCCACTAGAAGGTACAAGTTTGTTGATAGGCCAAAATTGCCAGTATCAAGCATTCCCTCTCATTTTAGATTTTGGAGGGCCATCTTTTAGGCTCGAACCCGGAAATTTGACTACCGATTCTTTGGCAAAATATCATTTTCAAAATTTCATTTGTGTGTGGGAGAATTTAACGATTTTTTCATCACCCTGTTCTTGAGATCTAATTAAAAATATAACTTGGTAGTTATTTCGTATTCGTTTACCATTTAACCAATTTTTCTCTATGAGTAACCAACCACCTTCAATGCTACTTTTACACAATTTCACCGTTTTGCATGTAATTTTTTTTCGCTCTAAGCTCTCAGGCTATGTAAGTAAAATTAATAATTTGAAGCATAAACTCTATAACTATTAGCTTACAAATGATGTTAGTACTACATTTGAAAGCAACGGGCACTCATTAAATATTATAAGTTTTAATTCCAACTACAAAGCAATTTTCATAAAAATATAAGTTTGCAATTTTTACTCTTGATTTTCGATACAAAATTTAATACTCAAAATAAACAAAATTTAATACTCAAAATAAACAAAATTTAATACTCAAAATAAACAAAATTTAATACTCTATTCAAACTGTTTAAAGCGACCTCCACATCACACCAAACTAACATCCAAACCTATATATTCAAGCCTTTCATTCCGTATTCCCTGAACTCCCTGTCTACCAAACTCCGCGAAAAGCGAAATTCCACCGCCCGTGCATTGCGACGCCGTTCCGTTGCGTCTGCCCACCTGATGTCGATGAGGCCGACGCCGTTCTTGACGATGGTGCCGTTGACGCACTGGTAATATGGCACGCACTCGCAGTCCTCTTCCTTGTCCACCGGCGCCTCGTCCCCGGCGGTCGCCGGCTGGCCCCCGAACGCC
>BOPP01000123.1:1019744-1050098 GCA_017312745.1 Gryllus bimaculatus | reverse complement strand
GTTGGGCTGGTTCATTTTGGATTACTTTTTTTTGGGAGTAGCTGAAAGAAATAATTTTTTTATCGGTCGCCTGGTACATACAATTATTATAAACTCGAGTACTTTAATTTCTCCATTTCAGTATAAGAGTTGAGATAATCCTACGAAAGCTTCCATGAAACATCATACACTCTGAGTAACATTCAAATATTTTGCAGTTAAGAATTATAATGTCACAGGCATCGATTAAGATTGTATTTTTTTTTTTAATAAACATTTCAAAAAGTTCCCCCCCCTTTTTTTTTAATGGTTTTTTTTTCAGCGTCATTTTCTGCAAACTTTCGCTTGATGGCGAAATGGGGTGCGTCGTCGGGAAATTTCGGAGATTTGTGAAGCAATTTCAGAGAACGCTTTGCATACCGGTCGCGTCGGTCGCGTCGCGTCGCGTCCGCGTCGCGTCGGTCGGTGCGTCGCGTGGTCGCGTCGCGTCGGTCGCGTCGCTGCATCGCAATCGCATCGCAGCCCCTCCCCAAATGTCTGAAGCTTCGGGAAAGAGGCTACTTTCACTAGTTGAAATATTCCGCTCAACAGTCTCGCTCACATGGTCCATATTTTTATTTTTATTATTATTATTATTACTATTATTGTCATTAATATTAATATTATTTATTTTAAGTTCCCAGGGGTTATGCCTTTCATTTTACAACTTCTAAAAAGTTCCAGAAATGGTATTTTTAAAGCAGCTAGAACTTACCAATTTCTTTAGTTAAATAGTTCGATACGATTACAATTGATTCAGAAATTTTCTTTCAAGTATATACAAACAAGTTTAACAGAACATTCAATTAACAAAAATTTCAGATTTACGATGCAAATATGAGGCCGTACGTTTGTATAATTGTTTATTTTATAATTTGAGACATTAAGCTTCCACTGCAATACTTGCGCAATCAACTTGCTCTCTTTGTCAAAATGACCTATTTCAGAATGAAAATAACTCCCGCATACCACGCATCCTAGAATCAGTGCTGGGCCACATTTTCACATTACTACTTCTTCGTTGAAGATATGAATATTACATTTCCTCTCGTAAGTACTTTTCTCTAAATAAATATTATCAAGTAGTAGAAGTAGTAAACTAGTGTTTCTTTCTTCCTTGCATTTGCTCTATTTAATAGGTCGCATTAACGGCTGGGTCATTATCTACCGCAATGAGCAGTAACAGAATACAAAAGTATAAGGTAATACAAAGAAGTAATGCTGTCAATTCCGGAACATTATCTGAAATCTTCACTCACTGGTTTCCCGACTCCACTGCAGGCATTATGCAACTTAAATAATATGCAATTTAAATATATGTTGTGGAGTAGTTTTTCTATGAAGTTTTTCCTTGCGAAGTGGACTGATTAATACTCTTGCAAGTTCTTGTCCCGTAAATTATTCTTTCTCATGTGAACAATTCACCTTCAATAACAGTAATAAATGCAACTCTACATTCTCCAATTTCGTTGCTCATTCGAGTCTGCTTGTAGGGTTTCGCAGCATGATAACCTTTAAAAAAGTGGGAAGTGTGTTCTAAAATGTTCGTTGTAATGAAATGTCGATCGTTCTAAAATGTAATGAAATGCTGAGTTATGCCATTTTCTTTTACTACAGCTCGGCGACTTTCAAAAAACCGTTGGACTACGCTAGCGCGAAATCGAGCGAAGAAAAAATGTACCCTCCAGTCAATCTTCTCCGCCACAGCCGCCGCGAACTCTATCGACCGTAAAAGTAGTCTGACCTGGCGCGACCATGCCCAACCTTCCGACACTTAAGGCTACGAAATACAAGGTGTTTATTGGTGGAATTCCGAATTGTCCCTCTCCCCGTTATGCCCCCCTCCCCGAGAGATGTTGATGACCACTGCTGGAAACTAAGTAATTCGTCCCCGACAGGGACAATTTGTATCTAGCCGCTTCATTTAAAGAAGGTGTCTACTTGAGGAAATAATACACGATATATTATTTGTATTTTTTCCCTTGTACATTTGATTTCCTTATGTTCTTAGAGATCAGAATTGTTAAAAAATCATTTGTTTATAATTATTTGTTATTACTTATTTGTTATCAATTGGCCAAAATGCAGGTTTTCTACTTCAGACATCGTATCGCCACAAAAATTTTGATACATTTTCGTAATTATTTTTGTAAATTAATCACAAATATGTTCTACGTAATTAACTAGAATGGTAAAAGAACTCTAAAAACTAAAGTGACAGGATTTCATTATTTCCGAAAAAATAATTATTTAAAAGTATATTATGGACATTTCAATTCATTAAGCTCATTTTTTATTGGCACATTAACTATTGTAGTCCGTTCTCAAGGGCGAATCATGTACTGCAAGCTGCAAGTAGTATCACATCTTTATCTTTTATGGTTTATAATTTATGTTTTACATGCATGAATTTGTTGAAAATTCTCAATACAGGAAGAATGGCTCTTAAATTCACTCACTAAGGACTTAACAGCTGACAATAACGAATACGCACTCGCTTCGAAAAAAGATATTTGCTAAGAGAATAAAACAGAGCATACGACTCAAAAAATGAAAAATATGAAATATCAGTTCTTTTTCACATTTTTGAGCCAGACAACCACCTAAAAACGTCTTCTGCTTCTGGGACTAATAGGAGGTGAGTGAAGAGGGGAGGGTAATAGGGGGTGAGGGAAGAGGAGGATGAAAGAAGCGAAGAAAGGGAGGAAAGTGGAGAGGCTCGGGCGCGATCGGCTCTGGTTTAGTGAAAATGGACTTGCAGGACACTGCAGCGGGCCAGTCAGACCACAATCCTTGCATTTGACCTAAGCGACTCTTGCATTCAGTTCTCGCAGATTCGCCTGCTTGTCCTCAACCAGTAGCTGTTTACGTCCACTGGTGGAGAAAATTTCCAATTTTCACATCCTGACGAAATCCGTATATCCTGCCAGGCCGAAACTACAGAGGGTAAATGCGGAAAGAATGTCTCCAACAGCGAGGATTTTCGACCATACGATAATTGACAATAGCGTGAAGGGCCACGCTCGAGAACTAAGTATTAGAGTAAATCAGCTATCCTTGATGTCTAAGCTTCTCTCAGGAATTAGGATGGGGACAGGTTTAGGCCTTCTAAGCTTAGTAACGTCCCTTTTTTTTCTTTTTTTTTTCTTAGAAATTCAGTTAAATTTTCCTGTTTATAACTTATATTTCACTACATTTTTCATGTAAATTTTCTCGCTCTTATAATTTGGCGTACATTGGTCTTAATGCTACAAACATCCTGGTCAAATCTTTGTTTAAAGTTTCTAAATGTCCTGATTAAGGTTTTGTTCTTTACGAAAAATTACTTTAAAAAATCTTCATACGTACTGGGAATCATTATTAACATGGATGCCTTAGTGTTGCGTGGTTAATCACGGTTTTGCTCTTGGCTAACGGGGTGGCGCAAAGATCAGGGCATTCAGACTTTCATAAAACTCCATGCACATGTCGCACAAATGTGAATTGACTTATTCCTGAATTAGTCGATTAATATTCCCTTTATCCAAAATAGGTGGATAATGTTTGGAGTAGGTACAGCTTCGAAGCAAACATCGGAATTTAGCCGGATGATAACATTAGCCAACATGAGGCGGTTGGGATAGGTGAAGTAAGTTACAGTAACTAGGAATTGGTCTGCAATGAACAGTAATCAAATTACTAGTGTGAGGATTCTAAGACTGCTAAGAGACTAAGAGTGTAGTTAGAGTTCTATTTTTCAGCCCTACTTTCTATCTATACGGTACCAGTAAATCTCCTCACTATACCTCAATTGGCGCTTTGAAACGAGTCTTCGACCCTCGCGATTTTTAATGAACAATTAGAGTCTGAGAAACGCATATTTTCCCACAAAATTGTGTGCCAAAATCACTTCTTGCGAACTTGCAAGACTCTTCACACACGATCACCATACTTTACCCACAATTACTTTATGGTCTATGACTAATGCCAGCATAAATTAAATGATGGTCAAAGACCCCAGTTCATCATTCATACAACTTTATTCAAAACATCTGACTAATGTGCGATTTAACCGGGCACTGACATTGGCCATATATCGGTCTTTATGTGTAACTTGTGCAACGTTATATCGGCTCTTTTCTTGCTCTTGCAAAGCCCCTGTAGCACAATTAATCGAGAACAAACTAAAAAAGAAGTTAACATAGGTCTTTTAAACTACTCATATTTGCTATACTTACTACTATTCATATTTTCACCAACTACAAATACTATACTATGCCTTTCAAGACGACAGCAGCGCTTCTCTCTGTTGCCCAAAAAACTGAAGTTTACAAACTGCACCTGCGTTGAACGAGAGTTCAGAACTCCTAATGAAAAGCCCTAAACACGACGACGCGTGAGTCCCAGAATGCCAAAGAGAAATCCATATCAGTCACGCGTGTTAAAATGAAAGCGAGAGGATCTCTTATCCATCTCTGAAAGTTCGCGCTGTTGTGCAAATTACGTGCGAAAACGCCTCTCGCGCGTTTTCCGGTCAGCCCGACAGGACCCCGTAGTAACACTTAAAAACTCCAGCTCTGACCCACCGCACGACAGCGAGGCAATAAGGAAACTTTGAAGTGAATGCAAATCCTTACACGATCATCCGCAGTTCACCAAAGGTCAATGGCAGCCTTTTTAAGGGCGTCGAACCGGAAATTAAACCTTGACCGGTTCAAAAAAGAGAGCAGATCCTGATGTAAGCTGCACCCATGATCAGCGAATATATATGCGGGAAGGAACTATAGTAAAAAAGATCATTTGAACGTCAACCGGTTTGGCGATACAAGAGACTGGTTGCATGTTTGGAAGTTGGAGAGTGAGAAAAGGGGGCCCTTGAGATTTCTGTGTGACAAGTGGTGGGAGTGCCTGGTCCAATATTGCCCACGGAACATCTATTAGCCACTCTGCTATTCACTTCTCGAGTGCAAATTCTTGGGACATCGCGACGTCATCTCTTCTGAGGTGTAGGACTAACGAAAAGCAAAGAACTTGTGGCATCTTTAAACCCACTCGTGCTGGTTAAGCCCGTTTTTAGAAAGGTCAGCTTATGTTCAGTTTGCCGAATAATTTCATGGAATATGAAGTTCGAAAAATGTTAAATCTCTATAAATATACAATTATAGAGATACTTAAAACATTTACAACACTTAATATATGTTAGCTTTCCATTCAACTAAATTCATGTTTTTTCCCTTTAATCGAAAGTTAATTGCCCTTCTATATGTTTTCACCTTCTCTTATTACTCGGCTTTATAGCATAAACATAACATTTTAAAATTGAAAAAGGAATGCGTGTTTGTCTTCATTTCTTAATTACTTCGTTTTGATGTGCGAAATGCAATCGATCTAGAGAAAGTAGTCATCGTTTCGTTGTCTGTCGCGAGCAAGCAAGCAAGCGACAAGCACCTTTCCGATAGAGTTTGCGAAGCAAGATAGCGAGAGGCTATACTTACTTTAGTAACCTTTAATATTATATAAATTATATGAATATTATTGTCAATAGACGTTTTATAGTAAGTGTATTATAATTCAATATTAAAGTATCAAATACAAGTATTATATAAATACTAGGAGTTTTAATATTAACATTAGAAAATCTTTAATGTTCTTTCACTTACAGTTACATTTGGAATCCAAGAATAACATCTATGAAATCATCGTAATATTTTCTTTGCATAACCATTTTAGTCTATCCATTTTTTAAAACATGCGAAGAATAATCAATAGTAAGTGCTTTCTACATCGGAGTGTGTTTATGAAATTGTTGTATAAGGTTAAAGTGGTGCATCACAATATAAGAGATGAAAACAAGCCGTGATCAAAACAACCATTCAGACATTTCTCTATGTTCTATCGTTAAGAAAACAGTCGAGCGATTCAAGATAGATCAATTACTCTCTTGAAAAAAATTTCTGGAACCGAGACAACAGCTCCCTAAATGAAACGCGGTTGCATTCCCTATTTGCTCTACAGAAGTATTTAAACTACGGCTGCTAAAGAGTTTTTAATTGTGTTTTGAATAAACGATACCATCAAATTTTGAGATGTCGACCTTGTCTACTACCAATAAGAATTCAGATCTGGCGTGCTTACTAATCGCTTCGAGTTTCCTTGTCCTTTCTAAATGGACGAAAATAGGTATTATTTCGCAGGTCAATGGAGCCCGAAGTTCACTTCCCTGTATATCCTTCATGAACTCAGATCACTAGTTTCCTCAAGAGGATCCGACCGGGACTTTTCGTAGGTAAATGAAAGTAAGGAAGTTAACAGTAAGTAATATTGCTAATAGTGTAATATTCCTAAAATACATTTTTACTCAAGTAATATCTGAAACACCCAGTTAACCCTGGCTCCACCATTAAATTTTAAGAGATTTAAAAAAATATTAACCCGAAAATTCATGCCAAATTTAAAGAAACTTCTTGCAGAGTAATCAGCAGATTTTAAAATGTATGTCTCTCAAGAGCAATAATAATCAAACGATTCCTTCCGATTGGCGAAAAACCTTGTTTTGTTCTAATATTAATGTTTCCACAACTAAATTACATTAAAAAATATTGTGTCCATAAACCCAACCAGCAAAGCTAAGGTAACTACGGTATATTACTGCATCATCGTGGAGAATGAAGACACGTCATTTAAATCCAATTATTTATTACATTAGTAGTGATAATTCAGTTAATCATTACAATTAAATTGTCGCCTCAAAGCTGTATTAGTTTTTCGAGGATATATATTAAGCCTCTCTCCAACATATTATAGTTGTTAACGACTAAAGACAAATTTCAACCAACATCTGAAAATTGAACATTCCTGCAGCAGGTTAACTACCAAAACACTCACCTGCAGAAAAATAGGAGCTAACCACAACACAGCTCCTTCAACATGACTCACAACCATCAGTCCATGCATCCGTAAATCAAACCTGGTACGAGCGTACTACACGGCGGTCAGTCAACAACCACAAGGGGAAAAAAATATAAAAAATAAACGTGTTAAAAAGAGAAATTAAGAAGAATGCTTTCACGTGTAAAATACGTCCGTAAAGAAGACCAAAATAAATAAACAGGAGTAAATAAAAACAACAAGTCTACGCGCAATAAACAACCACAGCGGAAAAATCAAGGGAAAAAAGTAAAAACGAAATGCACAAGTAAGCTTGCATATATTAAACGCATTGTCGAAACAAAAAATAGAACGGGGAAAAAAAAAGAAAAACGAGTAACAGTGGCGCGCGGTAAGCAATCGCAGGCAGCGCCACGCGGGGGCCTCGCTCACCTGGAGAACGGTCGTTCGGTGTGCGCGGCGCTGCCTCAGCTGGCGGACGACGACTGCGGGCGGCTGCGCGGGCTATGGAGGCGACGCCACCGGCCGCCGCCGCCACCACCACCGCGCGCCGCCCGCCAACCGCCGCGTCCCCGCCGCCGCCGCCACCGCCGCCGCCGCAGTCACGGGCGGGAAGCCCCAACGCGCCGCGGGTGGTTTGTGAAGCGCCCGGGGCGAAGCCGACGATTTGGACGACTGTACACGGCACACGGCGGTGGTGTAACGGTCGGTTATACTCATCCATCCCATTTATAAACCATTGTACCCATACAATATATCGGGCTGTTATACCCGGCTTCGTGGTTTCAAACCCGATCGAAGCAGTGGATTTTTTAGCGCCAAAAAATTCTTCGTACTCTTTCCTTCGGAGGGAAGTAAAGCCGACTGACACCTGTTAGTATGTTTACTGCATGCAAAAGATCCTGAAGCCCAAATGAAGCCTCTGAGCTAAATTCAAATCGCCTGTTTGTTGTCCAAGATATATACCTTCTTTCTCCGCTAGTTGGTGAAAGGAGCGTAGCGAAATTTGCCTGGTCAGACGGAAGAGCAGGTCTTATAGCCCGAGTCTCGCCACGTAAAATAAGGTATCAATTCAATTCAATTCAATTCAATTCCAGCGAAGTGGCTTATAGGGCGTTACTTGCTGACTTCGCAGTCTGGAGGCCGGGTTCGGCCATCCTAACCGGGGTTTACGTAGTTCCCTCCGCCACACAGGCGAATGTTGGGTTGGTTCCAAAATGCCACGATCGTCTCTCATCATATTTCACCTCATAATTCACAGGCAGGCATCCAACTACTTCGAATATCTTCCTAAGGGGATCACCAAGGAACGCACGCGATCTAAGTATTACTACTACTAAACTACACACACGTCGTAGTTTGACATTTAATGCTTTTGATTTTAAAAGAACAATTTTTCGGGAAGTTCAGTGCATTCTCAATTTCGAAATACATGGGAACGCAAAAAAAGGTCGATTAATTGATTATTTCATGTTTCCGTGTCTGCCAAGTGCTTAGTCCTGTAAATGTTGTGTATGCTTTTTATCACAGGAGATGGCGGTATACTTTTCCTATAGGATGGTGAGATCCGGAGCCCACATACATGTCGGTTTGAGAGTTTCTCCCACCCAGGTATCTCCCAGCGGAGCACCGCCACAGACATGAGCTCTAAGCTCATATGTGGCAGTGTCTCGCATGTAAATATGTGGATAAGTAGAGTAAATCGGGAAAATGGCGCCACCTTGTACAAATATACAAATGTATTAATTTATTAGTTGTATATCAAATAAAATAATATCAACGTTAAATTTCAATTTGACATACTTGAAGAGGTGGCTCAGGGCATCAACTGATGTCACTACAGTGCCTCTGACCGGCAGGTTCTAGGTTCGAGTCCCGACAGTGACAGGGTTTTCGACACTAGCTAAATAGCTAGGTCGAGTTCTGTCGCTGCCTGGAGGAGATAATCTCTAATAACTAGTTTCCATGGTTTCTACGATTTATTCCAGGCGAATGCTGGAGACGTACCCTAACAAATGGGCCACAGTCCGCGCGCGATATTTCCCTCCCATTCTTTGTCCTATCCTACTTCCTACTTAAACACTTTCACTTACATGCAATACATCACCACACATGCCGGGAGACCGGTCGGGAGCTTAGAGCTTGTCCCGGCTGGGGCGGAGCATTATTTAGCTGTATGAAAAGCAGTTACATTTGTCAAATTAATGTTGATGTTTGCTTGAAAACATTTAGTTTTGTTCTACGATTTATAATGAGTTTTACAAAAAAATTAATAAGGTACGTTAAATCGGAGAGAAATTGTGGTATAAATAGTTTTACGTAACCTTTACTAAGGGTTAGAAAGTATTGTTATTTAGCACACTTAGTTTTTTCATTGGAGAGGTTCAATTTTTCACTTTCCCGACATACGTACGTAATATACGAAGCTGGCGAACGTTTTATATAACTTATATATATATATATTATATATATATATATATATTTATATATATATATTAGTACAGGGAAGTTCTGTAATGCTGCGGAGAATCGATTTCGAGATTTCAGCGGAAATGCACATTTGGGCCCCTGATACCGAAAAAGTAGTTCTTTAAAACGTCCGTCTGTAGAAAACGCAAATTCTGGAAATTAAGGATACACCACCTCCACCGCCCCCATAAGTTAAAAACTGGTCGCAAGTAGTAAGGAGCATTACCAAAATTGCCAAAAATGCTCAAATACCTAATACCAGCCAATCAAAATAAGATTCCCGTGCAACACTCCATATTGATATTGCGCCTCACTGCCATTCGGCTTTAGAGACAAAAATTGCTGTCGAGAACGTGCTTTCGCTGCAAAAGCAGCGACCTATTATTCATCAGCTCAAACTACTTAGGAATAACGGGGTGTTAATATGAAGCCTCGTAGAGGCTGTCTCAGTTGCCTGGGCCGACAAATTTCGTGAAGCAGTTAGAGAAGCCGGTGCGGTCTAAATACGAGAACAATGAAAAAAATTCCCAAAAACTTGTAATATTCGCTATTCTGCGGGGACTAGAAGATGCTGAACTCTTCCAGGACCTTAGATAACGGAATTTCCAAGAGGGTGGAACATGGAAAAACTGAAAGAATCCGTTCGACACAAATTTCTTAATCCAAATGGTCAGCACTAAGATCTGGGTCGTAGAACTACAAGAAATCTTCGTAAAATTGAAGTCCGCCAGAAACGTATTTATTAGACGCAGTCACATCGCGTTGAAGTATGTATTTCACCTACACGCTGCTATCAATGTTCCCGTTTTGGTCACACGTCAAGCAAATGCCTAGATACGGACGTGACCTGTGGAAAATGCTCTGATGTCATGACGCTGGATCATGCGAAAATTAATCACCACAGTGCATTAACTGTTGCCGTGGCAATAACAATGATGTAGTACCCGATTCAAGCAATGTTCAGAATTCAAGCGTGCCCAGAATTATGGAAGAAATTTGATTGATTATGGCAATTAAATTTATTCAAATTAATGTTCAGAGATCAAGCATTGCAATGGCTGAGACAGAAAATTTTGTTTTGGCCGAAAAAAATGATGTACTGAGCCCTATACACGACGCAAGCGAGTATTTGGAATAAGACGTGCGCATCTGGTAATTGAATACACACCCAATGAGGAAGCTATAGGCGCAGCCATAATCATATTTAATCCTAACATAACAGCGCTAAAAATTTGACAGTGCTGTTTCACCAAGTTTTCCCTGGCCGAAATTACTCGCCAGAAACAGAGACTTCATATAAATTCAGCATATTTCAAATATGGCATTAAAACCTAATTCACTTTAACACACTGCGGTGTATTTACGACTCTGTCCAAAATTATGATTTCAATTTAATTGTGGGCGGTGCCATGAATGCTAGATCTGAACTATGGGGCGATCGCATAACACACAGAAAAGCCGGACAGGTTTCAGAATTTCTAATTTCAAATAATTTGTACATTGTTAACAATGAAGAGGATTCACGTCCAACATTTTCGAATTCTCACCGGCAAACAAACATCGATCTTTCGATATCAACCTCAAATCTGATTAAATCCTTAGATCAGTGGAGTATTTACCCAGAAGCATTGCACGGTGATCATAATGCAATAACATTTACTATTCACTCGGATCATATGCCCGAGAACATTCCCAGAATAACAGGACACGATCGACGGTATATTCTAAAACGGGCTGCTTGGGATTCCTTCAAAACACTATTTCAACAAGCACTTAACGACTCACCATCAATATCCGACGAAGATCCAGATACCAATGTCAAGAACATGATAGATATCTTAAAAATCGCAGCACACGCAACAATACCTTCTAGCGTAAGGGAGAATAAACGCAATTCTTGGTGGACAACAGGCCTCATCCGCAAACAATGCGGAATCAGTGCAAGGAAAACATTACAATGGCGGAAGAAACGAAAATTACGATAAAAAAAACAATTCAATAGACTAAGAAATAATTACCATCAACTCATTAGAAGCAGCAAAGAAGCAGCCTGGGAAAATCTGGTAAAACAAGCTGCCCAACGGGATCCGTGGGGGTTCCCTATCCGCTTGCTGGCTGGCGCCTCCGCAACCCACAAGTAATTGCTTCGCTTCAAACAAGGAACGGCGCAACAACCTGGGAAGAGACAGCAACAATAAGGAGCTCCTTCAAGAGCTTTTACCTGACGACCCTGCGGCGTAAATGGGTAGCGTATCGGACTGTTATACCAAAGTTGACGTGGATTTTTAAGGGCGAGAAAATCCTTCGTACGCTTTCCTTCGGAGGGGAAGTAAAGCCGGCTGTCCCATGTCAGAAGATTGGCTTGCATGTAAAAGATCCTCAAGCTTAAATGACGCCTCTGAGCTAAATTCAAATCGCCTGTTTCGTCGCCCAAGATATACCTCGTTTCTCCGCTAGTTGGTGAAAGGAGAGTAGCGAAATCAGTCAGACGGAATAGCGGGCCTGATGGCCACGTAAAATAAGGCTTTATTTCAATTCAATTCAACCCTCCGGAGGATGACCGCTCAGTCGGCAGCAGAACGCCGTGAAGCAGCAGCAGATTGACCAGCGACAACGAACCGCCTTTCACCGACAATGAACTTGAGGAAGCCATCATCAGTCTCCGACTAAAGAAAGCTCCAGGGCCCGACAATATTAACGCCGAAACTATTCAACAGGCCTTCCTAATCGCGAGACAGAGATTTTTAAAAATGTACAATAAGTGTCTTGAGACAGGTATATTTCGTCGAGTTTGGAAAACAGCCACCGTAACTTTGATCAGAAAAGGAGATAAGCCGGAAAATAATCCGTCCTCTTGCCTAGTGTGTCTCCTTCCTGTCATGGGAAAAGTTCTCGAAAAACGTCTTATAAACAGACAACAAAATTGCTAAGCAACATTTGAAACAAAACCAGTTTGGTTTCCGTCGTGGTTCTAACACAGAAAATGCTGTAATTGTCCTTCTAAAAGCAACAGAATCACGACAAGAAAAATATTGTATTGTGATCCTTGCCGACGATTCGCGAGGCCTTTGATCACGGTTGGTGCCAGCTTTATTATGCCGATTGCGAAAATTAGGTTAGCCAGGAAATCTTTATGCAATGTTTCGCAGCTATTTTAAAGATAGAACGGTAGGAATTTCTGCAAGTGAAATTTTCGTAGGAAAGAACATAACACGTGCCTCTCCGCAGGGGTCCATTTGCGGACCATCCTTGTGGAATATTCTAATGAATGAAATCCTTGCTATTTTAAGACAGGCGGTCACGGCAATAGATTATGCAGATTATTTAGCAGTCGTAGCGGGAGAAAACCGCAAGGATTTGGAATAACGATCAGTTCAACCACTCCATATAGTTTGTAAGTGATGCAAAAGCGTAAAATTAAAATTGTCGGTTGAAAAATCGGAATTTATTCTAATAGGTCCCAATTTTCACATAAGATTTCCTCCTCGCTTGAAAATAGGTGGAAGAACCGTTAAAGAAACCAGACTGGATCCAAGAATCATATTTCTGCCCCGTGTCAAAATTATGTGTACAAAAAAGCTTGTAATTTGTTCTATAAACTTAGAGGCATAAGTCAACAGATCATAAAACTGAAGAGGCCAATGATTAAAATAATTTATATGGGCGCGTTTGTGCCAATCATAGGTTACGGAGAATCAGTGTGGGCACACAGAGCTGGACTTACAAGAATAAGTAATGTACTCAATAGTGCACAGTGCATCGCACCACTTGCTGTCACAGGCGCCTACAGGACAAGCCATGAGCCTTCAAATTCTAGCAGGTTTCTTTCCATTCGTACTGGAAGTGAGAACACTTTCAGCAAGTCGCGCTTTCCAAAACGAGGAAACTGTGGAAATTTTTGGAACTACCTTAGACGCAACTGAACACATGAGAGAAAAGAAGCTGATGCGTTTGCTGAAGGAGTGGTAGTGGCGGTGGGACACGCATAACACAGGAAGGACGACAAAAAAACTTGTGTCAAATGTTTCATTCTCTGTGCAGGATAAATGGTTTAAACCATCGAGAGAAACAATACAGTTTCTAACTGGTCAAGGATTCTTTTTCCTAATAATAGAGCGAAAATTTTATTTTATGAATATTAAAAAACAGTAAAACCTCGACCAAACTTGCAATTTCCTTTGAAAAATTTGCAGACGTTAGGATGAAAATGGCACTTAAGCACTACTGTAAATTCGAAATTTAAAGCACTTTTTCACAGATTTTTTTTTGAGTTTTCGAAAAATTTTATTCAAAGTTATTTAAAGTACCTTAACCGACAAATACAATAGTGTTTACATATTGCTGGAAATGTCCATATTAACGGCGTGAGAGATATTTGAAATAAATTTCATTTGTGTAATCCTTGAAAGATCCAAGGGGTCGAAGGTGAAATCATGTGACACCCTTCAAGGATTATATATCTTTCCCAAGCCAACATCGTTTTCACGTGGCGGTCCCTGTTTTTAAACTAAAGAGGCTCTGGCGACCGAGTGGCTCCCGGTATAAAATATTATATTAGAAGTCCCCGTCTATCAAGTGCCATCGGCTTCCTCTGAAGGCAGAAGAGCGGTTACAGGATAAGGGTCCCCTATTACCCTTGGATCAGCAAGTAGTTCATTAAGGCGGATGAGTCCCTGTTATACGACTCATACTCTTAGATCAGTCATGTTTACAAATGCGATTGGGAGATGAAGATGTGATTTGAAATGCGTGATCACAAAAATTAATTACAATTACTTCATGCCTAAAGTGGGATTCGAACCAATTACACTGGTCGACAAAATTTAACTTTTTGCCTGTTAAATGGAATAGAATGGAATATTCTTATGGAATATGGTGCTCTGATTTCAATTTCGCAATGGGTAAGGATTATTTGTAATAGACAATTAAAAGTTCATACTATTTCCAAAGTGATTGGTTTTATTTACTTTGCTTACATATAGTAATCTCAATTAAAATGCTGGTTTGAACGATTGTTTGCTGTGTTTTGCTTGAAAAAACTTTTTAGTGTCCAGAAGTAGTCTGCAACCATAATTCAATTCCATTTTCCCTGATAACGTTGTCCATTGTTGTTATGTCTTGGTAGAATCGCTCACCTTATTCGTAGTTCTCTGCGAGGTTTTTAGGAAAAAAAAGTCTAAGTGTGAATCCAGAAAATGTATTTTAAGGGACATGTAACATCCCAGTGCTTTATGATTGTGAAGGAGTTCTTACACTAATTATTCGTAATTAGCTTTTCTGTTAATAAGGAATTCACTTACTATCTTTTGTAGCGACGTCCATGCTGCCTTTTGATTCTTTGTCAATTACGGTTTACAAACTAGATCATTGAGTTTTGATTAATTCTAAGAGGTTGTGTAGACATTCCTGGAAAAATTGGGTCTTCAATATTGTCCTTCATCGCCAGAGTTTTCAGAATACAAATTCCAATAGTCGGGTGGTACTGAGATTGTAAGGTTGTCGCTGTGAGGAACAGACCTGATACCTGAAGGGGGGTTGCTATATTGAATGGTCTTCTTGATCATGCGTGTGATTCCAGCAAATTTGGTAATGCATAAATAATAATCCTTGAAGTGATCATTTAGCTCCCTCCATGTCAAAGAAATTGTAAATGGCGTATATCGCGAATTTCCGCCTAACCAACCAATAAGTAGTGTTACACAAGATTCACAGCAAATATGAAAGGCCTACGATTTGTTCTGATCTCCGATTCGACACCCAAATTACAATTCATTTGCCTATCTTATTAAGGGAGGTCTTCTGCCTTTGACCCTTCAAAGTTACCTCTCCACACGCATAACAAGACTTGTTTGGATGGTTAACACACTGTCGCGGCATTGCAGGAATCTGTTCGTACAAAAATTGACATTCGAACGCAACGTGAGGACGAGTCCAACAGTATATAATATTATCAAAACCTTTCTCACTCGATACTCAGGGCGCCACTAATGCATGTCGGCACGTCGTGTACGTGAGACACCGAACTTACCGTCGCAGTTTCCGAACTTTCACTTGGTCGGGTTACACAGTGGAATCACTGGTTTTAGTATACTAAACTACTAACATTTGTTACCTTGACATTTTAATCCAATACTCATCGCTTATTACTACATTTGGTTACTAGTTCTTTTCGGGTTTTGGCAGAACTAGATTTAAATGGATATTCACGTTTAGGAATATTAATAACAAATGAACATACACAATTTGGTAATTTTAACAAACTCAAGTGATGGAAAAAGGTAAATTGTTTTCCAGATTCGGAGATACGATTTATATAAACTATTTTATTTGGTTGGGGGTTACAGGAACATTGTTATCTTTTAGGAAGTTGGCGTATTTTGGTATTCTTTCCAGGGCTTACAAATAATATTTACACATGGTCTGACAAACCCCAGATTATCTTACCCGAGTAGAACAAAGTTTTACTCACAATTATAATTAACTATTTTACAACGCTATTATTACGCAATATTTAACAACTAATGCTGACAATGATTACCAATACTCATTAAATAAAAATAAAATTCAATAGTTTCAATTTTTGTATTTTGAAACCCTTCTCTTAAATATAAAAATCAAAACAGGTGCAACAAGTACATGAATATTAGTTTAGAATAGTTGCAGATTTTTTAACGCTCGTAAGTTTCCTGTTACGGTACGTTCATTCGTTTAGAACGTAAGAGTATTTGTAAAATTATTGAAATCATCTTTTCAATGATATTCAGTTCCTCAAAACGTTCGTATTAAAATTAACAAAACTAGTTTGGCATCTTGAAACCTGCAATGAACTTTTATACAGTGGTAAAATGTTGCTTAATATTAATTCTACTAATATATATTTAATCTATTTAACATTTTCTTAGCACATTTTCACAGCATGATTCCAAGCTCCTGCTGCCAACTGTATCTGAAACAAAAATTAGAGGTCAATGATCTGCATTTTACAAGTGAGTGTCTTCAGTCTGAATGAGACTAAACGCGACGTACAAGTTTACTAGTTTCGCTTGTTTACAAATCCCCAACCTTTATACCTTCAGCCACTTCAGCACCATTTCATTACTCCTCTGATGAACGCCGCAACACAACCACGACATCGCCGCCTTTTCCACACATTCAGGACTGCTGCAGGTAGCACACGGTAATTAGGATCAGCCCCCGTCCATATTGTGCCGGACAGCGCTTTTGGTCTGCTGTTGAGGCCTTCTACCCCCCCCCCCCCCCCTTCATTAACGCACTTCAGATGTAGATTTAGTAGTATTGGCAGTCCCTGCGGTTATCAAAACAATTACTTCTTATACAAGGGATCGCATAGTAAAAACGTATTTACTTAGTTTTCTAAAACATAAATTTAGAACGATCTTAATCATTTTAACTGCAAAGATTTGACAAATTCCGTTAAACATCTTATGTCATTGCCATTGTCTTTAAATCTATCAGAAAACCTAACTATATTCAAGACTTCGAATATATTTTTTATATTAGGACTTTCACAGTACATCGATGTGAATGAAATCCTTTAATGAGTCATCAGCGATTCCGACGCATTTTTCATTTTTAGTGGCATTCTGCTATTGCAGTAATATTTTAATCACAAGGACATCTCAAATGACTTTTCACCGCCTCCAATCTGGTCAGGAAATATTTCTTAATAATAGCACATGGCACAAACCTTTCATGAAACTGCAAATATATATTTGGATCTTACAATAGTTTAACAAACTATTTCATCCTCGCAATTCAGAAACCTCGTTCTAAAATGTACCTTCATAATAAGAGATCATTCCTTTTTCGTGTGTTTTGCATTTCCGTTTTCTACTTTAGAGTTTTACAAAAAAAATTTCAATTTTTGCTCTATACACATCCCTAGGTTTATTTCGGTGCTACTTTAACATGGTTTACATAATACTTTTACATTACGTTACCTACTATAACTACAGCATACCACTACCACTTACCGCCATTGAAAAAAACTATATGCAATATACTTCAACTACTTCAATTTACTCACATTCCATACTACAAAAGCACTTTTGACGCCGCATTTTCATGCAAGCTCTATTCGCTGACCAGCAAAATGGTGGAAATTTCAGGTAATTTTGGCATCACCATCTGTTTGAACGAACATTAATCCATTTCCAGAAAGTAAATTGAGAAAGTTAATCTTCCTGAAAGAAAGTATTAACATTTAAGATTTAATCTGATGTTTAACAAGCTTTGCGTTCCACAAGCGATGTTCTTCCAAGGTGAATCTGATTTAACTAAAATTGATTTTGAAAAAGAATGTGTTAATTACATTAAAATGTGATAATTTATTTTTAGAAGTTGTAGAAGTCAATCAACAATGTATTCCCAATTCTACGAGAGATACTGAGGAGACATTTTGCATTGTAGAACATTTGCAACCTAGAAGAACGCTAATTTTACATTTCAACCAAATTCTAATGCATCAACCTAAGTTTATCAAAAAAATCTCATCATTACGGTCATTCTATTTGTTATAAAAAGTAAAAAACTGGTTTTATAATCGCACTGCTTATCACTTCGTCCTCTGTACCCAATTTTTCACTATAACAGTAAAATTCTTCATGTAAGCGTCGACAATATAAAGCAACTTTTACATAGCATTTGTTAATAATAGTAAAATATCACTATTTTTTTTAAAAAGTGGATAATGAAAGACGTCCTTAATTCATTTTGTAACTCGAGTGTGAAAATGTTCAGATAATTCCCGGCAAGATTCTTGCTTTGGTCTGGAAAATATATTTTTATCCTTTAACTCTTTTGCGAATATAAAGGAAAGAGTATAGATAAGTATTCCGCTGGATGAAGGAGAAAGCCAAAACTTATTTTAAATTGAATACCTCACAAGATGTAGAAAGATCAGACCTGATTTGATCTGGAAGGCCTAAATGAGAAGTAGTGGATGAGAAAGAATCGGAATAATGTCGACGAGAACCGAGAAAAAAAAGCAAAGCGGAACCAGTCAGAACATGGTCGTCCTCTTTCTGAGCATCTGTGGGTGCCTGTTACTAAGAATACTGCAATCAGAAAAAAATTGAACACAAATTTATTTTTTAAATATAAACCTGTATTATGTAATTCTGCATTTTTATAAGATTAAAATTTACATTTTTAAATATTATTATTTAAAGATCATGCGTGTGAATAATATACATTTTCAAACTCAGGTTTTGAATGTTTGACAAACGGGGTGGGAAAATAATTTAAGTACTTCTTCTCTAGCTTCAGAATTCCTACCTTGCCTTTCCATACACAGTTGAACAATTAATAAAGGTTCCATGTTGTACCAAAATATACTACTTAGAATCATTTGGAAATTAGAAATATTTGCTCCTGCGTAATAGAAAAATTTGCATCTAAAATGCCTGTAGATTTGATTTTTTAGTATTGCTAGCAATCTCTTACTCTCGGGTATTACCACAACTAAAAAAAAGTTGGGCTCAAGAAACTGGGCGTAATTAAGTTGTACTCCTGTCCAGAACCAAAAATGGTCCATTTTAGCATTGCTCGATGGAGTAAAGGAAACCACCGAAAAAGTGATCGAAATGGGATTTGATAAAATAAATGTCTCCATGCATACTACATATCTCACACGTTTTATATCTTCGCATTTGGTATGCTGAAACCTGAAATAATTGACAAATTTCGTATTTGTTTCGTATCTGGATACAGACTTGCTCGTAGGCCTACTGTTTGATTGTCCTGTAAGAGGGTTACGTCTGTCGATCTCATTGAGGAGTACCTGAAACAAAAAATATGGGCACATATACGTTCTTCATAGAATCAATTCATACTTCTACAGAGTTAGTTTTAACTCTGTAAATCATGTGTTTGTAAAATATTCGCCAGCGTAGGAGTGTGGAAATAATTCGGGCGTAAATTTAATCTTCGATTTACTTTATTGAATTTTTTCCAAATTTCCTTCACTAATTTTACACTAATGTTTAGAGATACAACAAGGCTGAAATGGAAATTAAGTAGTGCTGAAATAAAGAATTAATTCTGAAAAAATAATTAAGAGCTGAAAGAAAGTAGAATTAGTGTTAAAAGAAAGAATTAAGAGCTGAAAGAAAAAAATATTACAGTTATGTATTGACTATTATTTGGTAGGCTTATTTAGAGTTTGTACTAGTAAGTTCTATTAAACTTCCCCGTAAACGTAGTCCTATTTACATTCCTTTAAATTTACGTATTTTTGCCACATATAAACATGGACTTAACAATTTGAATTTTGCCACGTTTCACGCGGACTTATGACCTTGTAAGAAAAAAGTAATTTTCTTTATATTTAAATTATGTTTCAGGGGAAAAAAAAGTTTTCTAGCTGTTTCGAAAATTCCCACCCTGTTAAGTGTGATTCCGCCAACTAGAGTGTTCCACTGAAGATCGACTGAAAGATGGGCTAACTTTCAGTTTTCTTTCAGATAGGAAGGTGTATTCCAATTCTTAGTAGCGTTTTTTTGAATTATCTACTATATTGAAAATAAATATACTGGAACCTTGCAAACAAATTTGAAAGTATTTACTCAAAATTCAAATTGGAATACTTGCCTAGTACTTAACCTACCCACCCTGCCCTGTAAGCCTTGCAGGCGTGTCCCTCCTAAACTACAGTTGGGCATGGTGACCTTCCCTGCAGAACGACGACCTAGCCTACAGTCCAGAGGGAGGTCACTTGCCGTTTAGATCGATACAAAATTGCAAGTGCAATAGCATCTCGCAGCTCAGTAGGTTTCCCACCCAGGCAAGGTCCCCTTCAATCTCTATGACGGAATGCATGCCATGTACAATAGCGGTAGTTCAACACAGGAGTGGATCCCAAAATATGGCTAAGCAAACCGCCTTGATACTACAGACTAACCGGGCTCTGCAACCTCCTTCCTACGTTCGCCCATCCTAATCTTTAATAAGGTAATCATTCTATATTGTAAGCAACATTTTTATACAAGTGTATTAATTTTATTTTAAATGTAAATAAGATACTTGAATAAATGACCAATATGAAATGATTATATTAAAAATATTGCAATTAATGAAAAATGGAATTAAAGTTTAATAATCAAATTGATTAGATACACTTCAATAATTCATTGAAACCTAAGAGTAAATTTGAATTAAGAGAAGTTAATTTCAATATACAAGGCTGCAGTAACCAAAGAATAAATTAAACTAAAGGCGGACCGTTATCCTCCTAAAATTATCTGAGCGGAGCCAATGACTGCACGGGGAAGAGTTATCCCTCCCATCCTACAAGCAAGTGCATGTGGGAAAAATTTTCTAGACAGCTTATGCTGTGCCGTTCATTTCATTTCCATATTTATATTCACTGTACTCTTTTCTCTGCACCAGTAGGTTTGTTTGCGTGTGGCTAGACCTGTGTCATCCGTCGTGCAGCCGGGATAGGGAACGCAAACAGCCTGGCCTCCCTTAGGGTCACCACGGACGCTGCGAAGGGCACAGTGCATAGGACAGGGCTCGGGACAGGACGGACTCCACTCAGAATACTCACCGATTCCAGGCTCCACCGGCGTCAGGCCAAAGCGTTGCTCCTCTTCTGCCAGGGGTTCTATGCTACCCTGCCCTGCGGATTCGAACCTGCTCTACCCTGTGCTAGCTGTGAACTATTCACCGCAATTCCTCTTCAAAGTTCTTTAAAATTATAATGAAACGCAAAGTTCAAAATTAAATGTTGTAATTTACTGATTTTCTAATATCCTGGCATATTGAATCTATTCAATGAAGTATTTTCTCAGTTTATGTTTTAACAATTTTAGAATATGCTTAGTCGCCCATCTACATTTCTTAGAGAATTAATTTCTTAATTTCAAACTACTCTGCCAACGTTATTCAATTCTCAATAATTCTGTGACTAAGATAATGTCAAGTTTATTTGATTGCTTGATAAATAGGCAATTTTAATCATCAAATAATATTGGTCTTATTGATTAGCTTACTATTTTATTCATTGCAGTTTTATTATATATTTGAAAATAAGACTGGAACGTTAAAACTGCATTTTTTTACTTTCGCTTACGACTATTCGACATTAGAACTTTTACAGCTACGCATTCCATATTTTGAAATTTTCTAACCACCTGGCAGGAACAAGGGATATTTAGGAACGACGAGCAGAAACGGCGTCGTGGGGATCCAAGGCCACGATGATGTGGCGTACTTTCTGTGTTTCGTAGCTGGACTTCACATCACTTACACTTCTGAAGTTTCACAAGCACTTTTTCCGCGAACCATTTCTTCAAATCACATCCAACTCAATTTTGAGCTGGAACACTCACGCATCAAACAAAATTTCCCCAATTCTCAGAGCTCACCTTTCACTTCACAACACTGAACCTATAAACTGCGTTTCAGGAAACGCATTTCTATCTTACACATTATTTCTAAAATAACTACCACAGATCTGCTTCAATGTTGCTCAACATTTCACGCGACACTTAACAGGATTTGTTAAATAAATCAATTTTCTATTGAAATATTCATCCACGGCATTAATGGGCTTGGAATTACGCTGAATAACCTATTTAGACCTAATTACACGCCACGCTCTTTTGATCCAGAAACAATTTTACATTAAAACGAATCTAACCACGGCCACCAAGGCACTTCGAGAACAACCACCAAAAACACCTCTGCAACCTGCACATCGTTCCCGAATAACAAATTACCACAAATGACCTTTCGCCACTGGCCACGAAATGCGCGAGCGTTGGGCAGTTGCGGAGCGTGCTGGGCAGGGCACAGGGGCCGGACGCAGCGATTGGCTGCCACTTTTCCAGAGAGTGAACACGAGGGCTGTTGCAAAGATAACGGCAAGATGATGAGAAAAAGGATTGTAATGTCCTATGTATGTTTAATCGTATTATATTTCTGATCGATCCGTTTCAAAAATGTTTATGAGATATATTCTCCTACTTTCAGATGAGTACAAAGAACGTAACTATTAGAACTAACCGTGAAGAAATGGTGTCATTTATGAAATAACTATAACGAAAATATTTGTAAAAATAGATTTACATATGCCTACATTAATTCAATGATTTAGAATTATTTAGTGTAATATTTATCAAATCGTGTTTTATAAAAGAGGACGCATGTTTTTGTTGTCTCATTTTTTCAAGTGCTCGTTAATCATACTTTAAATGAAATGAGATTTTGGGAATATAAAATAATTGCAAAACATTTTTTCATACAGAATTTTTCTGGGGGAAATGTGAAGTCATTTCGAAATATTTTGAGCGTATTTGACAATGCGTAAATTTTAGCTATTTTTACAAGAAAACTTTTCAGATTTTGAGTTACTTCATTAGAAATCTTTTAAAACACTTGTATTATTTTTGTACATTGACTCGAGCCAGATGGACAGGTGTTTCTTCAATTTCGAAAAAATTCTTCGTATGGTTTAGCCGGTAGTGTTGTTAACAGACGGACGTGTTGCCGTCAATTGGTTTTTCGGTATCAAGGACCTAAAACCGGGGATTCTGGCTACAGGACATGCTAGAGGATTCTTTTTCTTAATTTATCAATTGAATTTACCCTTAATTTATGAACTGGATGCTTTACCGTTATCAGGGTCCGGCAATGAATATTTTTCTGCCGAAAATCCGTTTTTCGCGCATTATACAACTTTTCATTTCAGACCCTCCAAGTTCCTTTTCTCGATCAGCACCTTTTCTCGAACATTCCCTTTACAATTGTTCATGAAGATCACTGAAATTTTTATTTACAGAGAAAATTTGCAGATCCCTTACACTCTTCGAAGCATTAAAAAACACGATTGCGTGTAATTCTTTTCTAATTCTTCACCTGCTTTCTGCTCATTTTCTTGCTGGGTGCCATCGTCAATTCTCTAGCAGAACCAGCTGCGAGATTGTGGATATATTACAAGTGTACTGCGTAGCATTCTTATCAAATCCATTGTATTCGTTGCTCTGAGCTGCTGATCTATGCTGCCACTGGAAGACAACTCGAATCAGTCGTACGATGTTTCAACAATTAAGCTCAAAATTCCAGTAAACATGAGGGATAAGCACAGTAGAGAGTAACGCGATGAAAATGTGAATATTATACGCGCACGTTTTCTTGAGCCCCGGCGTACCTTTCCCCACTCCTTACCTAACATTAGTTGAATTCAGAATAAATGATAGCCACAAGTTTTGTTGACAAACTCTGATAACTCTGAAAACTCTGATGATTATTTGCTCCCTTCTAATAGAAACTAGTTTGCATCGAAAAACGAGCTACAGATTTCATATAATTGTCCTGTCAACAAAATAATCAAACGCCCCACTCCCCTCGCATCTAGCGAAATAAGGGCTCAAGAAAACGTACGGGGATACTACCAGAGTCAAGGTCGTCCGTACGAAGTCTAAATTGTGATGTAAGTCCAAAGCATACCGTTCTGAGATTAATTAACAATTCTATCTTCGTTTTTTCCCTCTTCTTATATCTTTCCTACCTTTCTTTCCTCTTCTCCTGCTCTTTTTCTTCTTCTCTTTCTTTTTCACATTCTTTTCCTTTTCTTTTCATATTTTTATTTTATTTTATTTTATTATTTTATTTCATTTTATGTTTGATTTCCGGTCAAGTCTCCCTTACCGGTTTGCCTAAACCCTTACATGCTTGCCACCTAGAGAAACATCCAGGGGCACTCCGCAACCACAATATTGTTAATATTATTGTCACCATTGTTACAAAGTACAAGTATTATGCTTAACAAATACTTTATTTTCCAACATTTTCCAATTTCCTCAGGGCCATTTTTCTCAGGGAACTCGATGCGTTTTTGCTCGTATGCTGACGAGCCCCCTTTCTAGTCTTTATGGGAAATTCAATAATACGTACGTAATCTATTCTCCTTCAAAACCTCTGTGTGAAACATTTAGTAGTACTAAATAACCTTTCACTCACTTATACAAGATCCGTCCAATCCTTCCAGTACTTTATTTGCTGAGTCAGAAAATATAATTTATCTAAATTTTGAATAAATTCTCATAGCTTTCTAATATATTTATCATTAACTTCAACACTTCCTTTACTTAAAATCATTCATTTCATCTCAATCATAAATTTCATTTCATCAATGCTGTGAGAGTATTCCCTTTTCTACCTACCCCTTCCTCCCTCGCTTACATTCCTGTCTTCAATGTGAAAAAAACCCTCATCCAAATTGCGTGCGTATTTCTCTTTGAATGACCTTTATTTCTCATTAACTGTTGTATAATTTTTTTTTAAATGGTTAGGTGAGGAGTAGGTTAAATGGCCTGAGCCTCGCCATCCTTAAAGACATTTATATATTTATTTTATTTATTTACCATCACTGCTGAGTGAAGCCCGGCTCAAGAGGCCCCGCCTCACCTTCGAGGAAGCCCTTAGGCTCACCACGGCCGGAACCTTTCATACGGTTGCTCGTAGACCTGTTTCAGTGCTTGCTCCTTTGCATGGGAATAGGGTATTAGTTCCCAACATCGATATACGAGAGACTGCCAATGACCCGTGTCACAATCACAACTGAAAGCAATCATGCCTTTCGAGGCATTCGAAGCCACAACCTCAGTGAATGACACAACCGGTCCAATGAGACCCTACGTCAAGACACGTGTGGACCCGTTTCAGTGCTTGCTTCTTTGTATGGGAAGAGGGTGATAGTTCCCAACGTCGCAAATCAGGGTCTGGCCAAGACCCATGTCACAATCACAACTGACAGCAACCGTGCCTTTCGAGGCATTCGAAGACACAACCTCAGTGAATGGCGCAACCGGTCCTATGAGACCCTACGTCAAGACACCAGCTTCCTAATTTTTATTCAACTTGTGTCTAATAACTCCTTACAAGAACGTTTCAACGCCTATTAAATGTCAAAGAAACCTACGTGATCATGTACAAAAACTGGTTGCATATGTACATAAATCGCGTAAACATTCTCTAATTTACATTAGCCAGAAAAACAACAACTTATATGCTACTGAGGTGACTTAATGTGGTTGTGACTCACAATCAGTGTATCACGGAAGTATCTGAGCAGCTGCATGCATCGGCAAAAACTTGCATATCCGTATCTCGCCACTTAAAGAAATGAAGGCGCTGTCCCACAGTGGAATTTCCCTCTTCATTCACATACAAGTCACTTCAGTGACCCTGATCTGAATTACAGTAACACGTCTCCGTCAAAGGAATTGTGCTTATTTTTCTTTTGCATCTGGGAATACAGAAAGAGGGTATTCACTATTTATTCTTGAACACATGATTTCACAACGTTATATAGTGAAAATATTTTTTCTAGAGTAATAGACATATTGATATATCGGGTGCTGTGACTGCTTAACACCAATCAGGTTTTAGCTATCGAGACCGCACGTTCGTTGCAGATGAAGCCATTCGTATCAGGACAGGGGCGAATCCAGCCGATCATTTTGAAGGGGGCCATCATAGAGTTTTGTTAAATAATAAACTTTTTAAATTATATTGTAGATTGTTTTCGTAGCGTGTAACTACACAATATTATTGTTTAAATAATTACGTATTTCGGACATAAATATTTAAATCAATTTGGCTCAATAATGAAAAGAAAACGAAAACTCTTGGCCTTTTTTGGGGGGGGGGGGCATGGGCCCCCCTGGATCCCCCAGTGTATCAGGAGCCTTAAGAGAACACGATGCCCAGAAAACAGTGGAAAACTGAACGAATCGCTTTACATTCGACAAAGGCAGGTTCTCTCAGAAAGAGGTAATTTGTGCTAAATATAATATGAATAGTATAGTTGATTTAATTAATCTGAGTATTCTTAAAGGAAATGGAAACGGGCTAGTGTGTCGTTTGCACGTTATTTAGTGTCCACATGGTAACAACGGAAAGATATTCCCTTTCAGTTTTAATGGAATGTTTGACTTTTAGCCATGAATCCTTCATACACTTAATGGTGAAATTTCGTATGAAGTAAATATGTAACTACATTATAAACTACCTACATTACGGACTGTTGGAATTTACCTATTTCACTCATGTCTGTCCGTGTCGTAAGTAACCAATGAGAAGCAAGAATATATTCAAATTAAATCAATCCCAGATGTCTATCGACATATGGTTATCACTTTGTTTACCTTTTGCACCCCGCTGTAATCGTTTTTGTACGCTTTTAAGGTAATGGTAGCAATTGTTTTAGGTTCGTAATAGCGTGTGCGCATAAAAATCAAAATAAAGCATTAACATTTGTGTCGTTTTATAATGTTTAAAACTATGAAATAGAATATATTATTAAAGATTCACTGCTGAAAAACAGCAAAGGAAACAGAGAATGTGTGTGGAAACAATTTAAAGAGTTTTGTGAAGAAAGAAAATACAAACGGACAGCAAAAATTACAAATGAATAAATTACACATATTTTGGGTAAATAATATGCAACAATTAGATGATATAGAGAACAAAGAATGTGCTCTCAAAACTATCAAGAACGTTACAACCACAATTATTTAGAAAAGTACTTTAATGAGTGTACACGTGTGTTCAACACATTCAAAAGTGACGAATTCCAATGCTAATTCAGCTTGTACATCTTCCATTTCAAATACTTCCACGGAATACCAAGACATGGAAAACTCAACTTCCTACAACTTTAATAATTGTGTTTGTTGTGTTTAATTGTGTTTAAAATTTTTTTAAAATAAATATTCTTGTAGGTAACTTTGTTATAATTGTTTTTTTGAAAGTTTTATTACCTTATAATCGAAATATAGTTGGAAATATTTTATGCGTTAAACTGTTATTTATATTTACTCTTGGTAATAAGGTATTCCAGGAGAGAGTGATAACTCGGAGCTCAATGAATGTTTCACATATTTCGGTATCAATTTTGAGTAATGTATCTCTTTTTTGCAATTCGATTCCTGTGTTGTGTTAATTCGTGAAATAGTTGCCCTAAGTACCACTCAAATTTCTGTGATGGCCGGTGATAGTCCTCGCTACGCGAGTCGTGAATTTACCAGCTATCACAGCACTTTTCGTGGCATTACTTATGATAAATAGTGGTGTTACAGAATGGCACAGACTTTCGCGTATTAGTTTTCTATTTCCATTGGTTTTGGCCAGCTATCCGGACATGCCACAAATTCGTGCCAGCTGCCATCTATCGCCGCCCAAAGTACATATTTTTGAAATTTTCTTCAGTTTTCGGTTTCCTAATAGTAGAACGGAAATATTATTTTAAAAATATTAAATAACAGTAAAATCTCGTCTTAAATGGCAATTTTCTTTAAAAAGTTTGGAGCTGTTTTTAAGAAAATGACGTTTAAGCGCTACTGTAAATTCCAACTTTCAAGCTCTAATGTTCAATCATTAAATATCATTCATCTATCATCAATCACAATCAGAACAACTTATTTATTCATGATCATATAGCAATACTTTTCAGACTTCTTGCATTTCTTTTTCTCTGTTCGTATTTCATTAATTAATCTTTGAAACCTCATTTTCATAACACAATGACAAACCATGAACAGTAGATGTACATTCAGAACAACAAATTTCCCCCTCATGTATAAAATGTGTCATTTTTCTTTTAATCTTCTCCATTTCTCTTTCTTGAAATCTTGTTGTTAAATTTATAATTCAATTAACATTTTAAATAACAATATAATTAATAAAAACAATATACATAGAATTACCCTCAATTATATTTACATTAAGAAATTAAATTCAGATTTTATGTTTTTTAAATGTTTTACCACGATATAGTTATTTATGTCTTTTGTCATGATATCTGTTTGCATATCTTCTGATTTTTCATATTATAGAATAATATTGCCATTTTCTTTTTTGTCTTTAACATAGTAAAACTTATGCTTTAATGCTTTTTCTAGCATATACGTACTTTGGTATTGTCTCAACAATCTAGTACAACTCTACACAACAATCTAGTACAACATGTATTTTAATTAGTACTACTGGTTTCATAATAAATTGTTTCAGTTCCAGGTCTTCCAATAATTGTGTAACACAATTACAATGCATAATCGAACTAATTCGAATTCCACTGTAGATAGTGTAACTAGATTTTGCTTGTTACTTCTCCATGACACTAAATTATTGCCAATATTTAATAATTGTCTGCCAAAAGATTGTAAAATCTGTTAGAATCTCACCAACTGGCATCTGAGCTTATCCCATTTTATTTTCTATAATGATATGAAGATTTTTTTATTCCTTTTAATATACTTCAATACTCATGGTACATTCTTTGGATCTTTGGACGCATATTGGAACAATTTTTCTTATGGTAAATGCTAAATCAGGTCTAGTTCCTGTACTAAATAGCACATACATCCTTGTATTTCCCTTGCCATTTTTAATTTTGTGAACTCTTTTTTTTTTGAGCTTCATATTGATCTAGTGATAAGCCAATTACTCTTGGGAGTCTTAAACTAGATTACATTCCGACATATCAAATCTTTTAAAAATATCTGTCAACATTAATCTTGAAAATAAATAAAAAAACCCATTTAAATCTCTTTTAAATTTCATACCTAAATATTTTTTTTATATTATCCCTAATGTTTAATTATTTTTCAATTAAATACATCAGTTATATTTTGCTTTCATTGCTTTTTTCTCCAATAGTGATGCAATCATCAATATTAAACTCTCTAAGCTATGAATTTTTTATATATACTTTCCCATTAAATACACAAGGATCATTTCAGTTCTCTCCAAACCCATTTTATTAATTTACTAAAAATTATTGTTATATGGTACAACATTTTCCGTGCATTGGAAGACCATACAACTTTTACATATTTTAAGTACTTTCGCTATCTTCCAGGTTTAATCCTTCGGCGTACTTTCATTGTAAATTTCCATTCAAATCTCTATGTCCACAAATTTTACATTGTAGTTTTAATACTAACTATTGACACTAGCAAATCTAAAGTAATTCTGTATCATTACTAGATTAAAAAGGTCTTCACAATTGTTTTCCATTTTGCTATTTCCAATCCATCTGCTAATGTTATTCTGGCTGTTAACTTTGTCCTTCTCTTCAATTTATATGTAAACATAAGTTTCTATTTTCTTCAATAATATCTTCATCTGTCTGGTTTAGTCAATTATTCCCACTTATTATTAATTCTTTTAAAAAGTGTCTTATTAATTACTTTATCCCATTTCTTCTTTACCTTTAGATATATTAATTCTCTAAAATTTTCTGAGCATATTTCATTTGTAGTATCAGCTTGGTATCTTTCAGGTGATTTTTTTTTCTCAGCCACTCTTTGTACATGATAGTATTATATTTCATGTTGATTTAATTTTTATTGTCTTATTACTTTTCACTCATTCTTTTTCTAATCTTCATCAAAGTAAATCATTTTTTTCTAATTGAATGTGATTGTATTTTTTATTATTTTTATGATTAATTGTAATTGTATGAGTATTAATTGTAATGTAACCTTTAGTTATTGAGGGCTTGTTGGCAAGCTCTTGTATGCATACTCCTTCCACCTGCTGCCCGGGTTCGATTCCTGTCGCGCCGGACTATACTGTGCGTTTTTCTTGCAATGTCACAGTATTTACATTGCTGTGTAATGGATTTGAGAAAATTCAACTTTCTCAGGTTGAGAAGACCGGAATTACGACATTGGGGATGTCTATGTGCTAACCACACCCTTTGCTACCACGTGCATTCCCTTTAAACCCAAGGGAGGTAGGGCCTGGCCTGTTCACAGGCACTCGCGCCCAAGAACATACTTACATTTACATACATTACATACATAAACATACATACAATGCTAATCTAGTGTAACTGATTTCTTAAAATTATTACATTGTTTAAATTCATTAACGTATTCACTTGTGTTTCAAGGAATACTACATTTTCTACTTTCAATGAATCTTGTTTTCTTTCAAAATTGTTAATTCTGTAAGTTTTCATCTCTC
>BOPP01000123.1:994981-1009771 GCA_017312745.1 Gryllus bimaculatus | reverse complement strand
CCCAATCTTGTGAACCTTTTGGATTTGTTACATCACGTTCTGGAGGAGATTCAGTTCAGACCCTGATAACCTTCATACCACAGAGGTCCGTAGACCTAAAGAAGCTCTAGACATACACCCGTGACCCTGGGAGCCATAACTGATTCAAATTGGGAAGAAAAGGTGACACACACATGTGGTGGGCATGTCATGGTCTATAAACTCATTAACAATGCATTACACATCATTAAGACTCATTAACTGGGCATCTACCCCTGCCACAGGCAGATCAAATTGCTTTACAAAATCTAACTAGAGCTTGGAAAAGGATGGGAAGGAAAAGGTCTCCTGTTAGGCAATACATAATGGTTTGGAAAAGCCCCAGCCATGTTACCAGTCTCCACCCCATAGAAAGCTGCAACTATGCCTACGAAGGATTCAAACCAATGACCTGATAAACCAAACTCTGGACTCTAGCCTTCGGCAAGTCGACCGCAGGTTGTCTTATTATAGAGAGTTTACACTATACTATAAATCTAACAGACAAAGGAAGAAATGAAAACACTTCTTAAATACAGGAAAACATACAGTTTTATTCATCGCATTACACAATCGCATATCATTTAGACTAGAGTATGAAGTGATTTCTGTTACATGTTAGTACTGCAGGTTGGGAGGTTTTGAAACAATCTGTCCAGAACAAGAAAATATAACCAATTTCCAAGTGAATACTAAGACTGCCACCAGACATGAAACATTACAACTGCTAGTGAACATCACAATAGTATAGAAATCAATAAATATTTTGTTTACATTTAGTACCAAAGGAATAGTCAGGTAGTGCTACACAAAATAAGCAAAGGACAAGCATAGAAACACAAATATTTGAGACAACAAATTGTGCAGCACTTAATCATTGAATAGGAACTGTTCAAACCATTGAAGTTATCTATTAGAAGATCCTTGACACATTGTGACAAAAAAAGAGCTAAATCAGCAAAAGACTAGTCTAAGATGTTTTGTCTTGTGTTCATTGACAGAAATTTCACTTTAATATAAATTAAAATAAAACATTCACACAAATAAATTAGTGAAAAACAAGTATACCATGAAAATGTTTCATGAACAAAAGTGTAATTTCTGATAGATGAATCTGAATGTATCAGTACATATTTATCGTAATAGTCAATACAATGTTGTATTTGTATCTTTTCATTTCAGTGTTGCTAACAAAAATCAATATAACAGCCCATTCAAACTATTCAATTTCTCACACGTACCGGCTAAGGTCATGTTGACCCTGGTACAATTTGGCAAATATTTACGTGGAAGTTCAATGTAATGTCTACAAGTACAAAATATAGCAACCAAATAATAGTACCCTGACATCACATTTATATAAAGATAATACCTTTTATTATTTGGTTTAGTTTCTACCCACTGGAAAACTGTGGGTAATTTCAGTTTTTCACTTTTTGGTCCCCACTGTTCTGACATACTTCAAAATGATCGAGAAACTTTAGATGCATCTTTGGAGGGAAAATTTGCCCACATCCAGGACAAATGACATCATCTTCAGTTTGTGTGGCCACACCTTCTTCGGAGTATTTAACTTTCTGAGCTCGAGGTTTTTGACTGGTCGGAGGAAGAGCATCTTTCAAGGCAGAAGATGGAGCTGGCTGCTGTTGAAATCGACCTTCTTGGATCAGCGAGTCCATACTAGTTCCAAAATTGTGAGATGGTGGTGGACGTGCAATAGGAAGGGCTGTGTAATAGGAATCAAAAGACCAACGGGAGATTAATGGATTAACACCTTCTTTTCTCAGTTCCCTTTTTTCAGGTAACGAGGAGGACTTTGCTATAGGTACGTGAGAGAATCCCATTACTGAAGCCAAACCACTACTATCGAAACCAATGGTGACACCGCCAGCTGCTAAGCCGTCTTCTTCTGCTACATTTTCCGAAGGAACCAAATCAATACTGCTGGTACTGGTGGAAGGAGTAACATTCACTACAGGTATAACTACACTACTGTCATGTTCTAAGTTCAGTTCAGCTGTACTACTCTTTCTTTCTTGCACTTCCCAGGAGTCCTTCACCAAATCCTTTTCTACAATATTAAAACTATTCGCACTGTCTCTACATGCAGGGAATACTTCAGGGAGAGCAGTTTTTGGAGAATTATTATTACCATCAAATTTTAACTCACTAGATGGCATAACTGATTTCGAGTCTTCGTTTATCTGAGGAGGAAGCTCTTCTGAATTTTCAGGGCATTTAACACACAGCTTTTCTTCATCATCTTCACTAAGTTTCGAGACTTCAGCAGAGAGTTCAGTCAATTTGGCACCTTCTTTTTTATCTCCATCCACTACCAAATCATCACTGAAGAAAATAGTGGTTCCTCGAGGCAGCAGTGGACTCTGCAAATAAAAATTATTATTATAATAAAACATCGCAAAATGACAGAAGGAATGCATCTTATTTTGATGATAATATGATTCAATACTTACTGAGGTGCATGGCACATGTACAGTACTTCTGTATGTTTTGGCATGGTTCTTCCGACACATATTGACTTGGCTGCCAGGGAGGAAGATGTTGCATTGGTCAATTTCACTGACATGCGCTTCACAACATTTACAGTGCGTGCAATTCTGGAGCTTCTCCTCACGAAACTAAAAAGAAGAAACAATTTGTTAGACATTTATAGAAGACATAATTAGTTTATAGAAACTTAACTATAGGAAATATTTGGTTGGGAGAAACTCTTAGTGAACAGGTATTTCTACCGTTTCCAGAGTCATCAGTGCCCTCAAGTATTCCTACCAACTTCTTTTATTGAACTATGAAAAGGAGCAACCATTGTTTTCTTTCACTTTATCAACAGTCTCTCCTATACTATAGATTTTAAATGCAAATAAATAATTGTTTAGAGTAATGAAACTTTAAATAACTGTACATATGGTTTAAACACTTCTTTGCACCCACATTTCAAAGTATGCCCGTGATTTATACCAGACTACATCCTACATGATGTGACATCAAACCTTTCTGGGGTGTGGTAGTTAAAAAATGGGAATGGATGGTAAATACTCCGGCAAGGTCTTGGACCGGAATTCTGAATCAAACTTTAAATTTAATGTAAAATTCTGAAAATCAGAAAAATGTGGAACCAGATTCCAAAAATTGACTGCCAAAGAGCAAGATACACCTGCACAAACAAGGAAAAATCAGGAATTTAAGGACAAAAGGGGAAATAAAACAGACGACCCCCAAAGCAATCCCTTTCACTAAATAAAAATGACAAATATTTATCAGCATCTTAACTTAAGACTAAGTGCTAGGGTAAATACGACATGTGGAGTGAAGCTTTTAGAGGCATAAAATGTTTAGATATCAGAATCCTACATTACACGTAGTAAACTTTCCGCAATGATTCAGTACATTCAAGACACGCTCAAGAGAAAAAAGAGTACTACTATCAGTGCTGAGTAATATAATTCATCCTGTGCTAAAAGGTTTTCAGAATTTTCCACACACATGAAATTCATTGCAAAAGTGAGTTTCAAAATTAGAAGGGACCTCAACTTCCAATTGATATGGATTCACTTTGGGTCAGAAATGTTTATCTACTTATAAATTTCCTCCTATTAACTAGTGCTAAGCACGATATTAACCAGTTGCTCGTGCTCTTCGAGAAATTCGAGTCGAATCGATGAACTGAACTCAACCAAACAAAAAACCGAACCGAAAATCAGTCATCGACCCGAATCCTCAAGCAACCTCAAGCCAAGATGCAATTCACATACTGTAGAATCTTTAGAAGAGGGCTACGAGACGAAAGAGCGAATAACCAGATAGGTTTCGCGCACGCGGCGTGATTCGCGAGACATGTTCCTAGAGAAGTAAGGCGGGTTGCGAATTTCACGAAATGCTTCAGAATGACTTCTTTTATTTCATCACAACACAGGTTTTACAATATTCTGTACTGTTCACTAAAACAAATTAATTCCCTAGCTACTTCGCTCTACTCATTCTAGTTGTTATGTCTTACAAGAGTGGAGTTCCACTTAGTCAAACTAGGCAGAGAGCCCCCGAGATGATACTTATATAATAGGGACCCCAATATATTTTGAACTAAAAATGGGTGTAGTTCATAAGTATAAAAGGCAATTCCTAAACATAGGCTGTACATTTTTTAAAACTTATTTCGTTAATTCTGATTTTAAAATATTTCTACTACTGAAATGTTAATAATAAACAAGATGAAATTATACAATCGAATTAAATTGAAAATAATAGTATTGCTCACGACAGACGTTCACAGTTCTCCGAGCAGAGAGAGCGGAGAGAATTTTTTTATAGTCCAACACGCCCGCGTATCGCCAAAAAGCAATTTCAATCTCGGTTCTGCTGTACCTCCTAAGACCTACGAATGTTGTTCCCAACATTTAACTCTTTTGGGTGGGTGGGGGTGAGGGGTTAAATTCCTACAAAGGAGGGGCCTCAATTTCTTAATTGGCTAGAGGCCTTCGGTCTTTAAATCCGGGCCTGCCGTCCGAAAGGATTCGAATTTTCAATCCCCTCCTCACCTTTTGCTTGAGGGCGCGCAGGTCGCGCTGCAGTTCGCGCACCCGTCGCTCGGCGGCGTCCTTGTCGTGCAGCGCTTGCTGTTTCTCGCCGCGCTCGGCCTCCCAGTCGTCGCGGTGCGCCTTCAGCTGGAACTCCAGCACCTCCACGTGCTCGCGGTGCTCGCGCCGCGCAGACTCCAGCTGGCGCGTCAGCCGCGCCACCTCCTCCCGCAGCTGCGCGCGCTCCTGCAGCAGCGCCTCCAGCGACGGCGCGGCCGCGTCACCCACCTTGTCGCACACCTGCGCAAAGGACAGTCGCACCCGTTAGCACACTGCGTTTCAATATGTGCTGGACAGTTGCTTTTTTATTTATTTAATTTTATTTTTTATTTATTTAATTTTATTTATTTATTCAACCGGTTGCTTGTTATTGCCTTTGATGTGGAGTTTGATATTCACGGCATAACGTACCTGGATCGAGAGAATAGTGGTTACGAGGGAAGTATGAAAACAGTTGAATGGTGCTACATGTTCTCTTATCGAGATAATTATGAAAGGGAATTGCGGGAGGGAAATATGAAAAGACAAATCGAGCAAAGTTAACTAGTTAATTAGTAAATCTGAATAATTAAAATTACGTAAAAGATAAAATCATAATAACCATCATCACCATTTTTATATTAATCCCAAACCCAAAAATAGCCTGCAAATGTACGTCATGTTGCAACTATAAGTCTCGATACGAACCATAAACTAAACCTTTACTATAAAAACCGTTACACCTTGTGGAACACCCTAACCCCAGTACAAATTATTGCGTAACTGCTTATCTTTACATTATTTTCATTTTTTTCCAAACATATTCATAAAATAATTTAATCTTATTTATCAATTGGACCACAAGAAATTTATTGCAAAATTGCAGCTTGAATGAATGGTGTCACTTTCGAGGAAAAGAACCACACAAGCCAGTTTTCTCACCGAATAACTCTCCAAAAAAACCAAACACCTCAACGAAACGCCGCTCTGACATCCTGAACACTCATATTTTCACATTGTCTGCCATGACGATGCGTTTATTAACTTTCGTGACTGCAAAGGCCATTTCAAAAACATTACTTTGCAATCGTTATGAAGACGACAGACAGAAAATGACTAGTCAATTATACAAAATTACACTTTCGCTGTCGAGAACGAGGCTCAAATATCATACAACGGCAACCTAGTATTCATGACAAGCGGATGCTGACAAGTTGACAGAACAGATAAGTCAACTACGCAAGAAAGAGTGTTTTGCGTACGCTAGTTAAGATTTCTTCACTTCATAATTCTTTTCTTTCATCACACTTCTTTCTTTTATTTTCATCTCTTTTTTGTCTACTTCAAAATGTTTAATATTTTTTGTGACAATGCAATGAAAATTGAAATACACTTGCACCAGTTACTTTTTATTTTCAAGGTATTCCTCTTACTGCACTTCTCAGAAATCGTAAAACACGGATCTTCTATTTTTCTTTTAAATTTCTAACAAACGAGTATGAATGCACACGATTCATGAGCCAATCTCATTAATTAGGGCGTATTTTAAGTCTCCTTAACGAACCCTTGAGTTAAAAGACTCGTGACTTACCGACGTGAGAGAGATCTGAAGATGATGCGAGATCCAAGAGCATTAACATCATGAATATACGCTGAATATTTAGAAATTTACACAGCATGCTCAAAGATTTGAGAGATATTCGTAATGACTCACGGAAAGTACCACAGAGAACTTTCTTAGTGAAGAACCTCTTATATTATATACAAAAATCCAACAAATCAAAGTAGTAAATCCTGGTCTCCTGTTATGTCATTATCACAACCGGCATTTTGCCACCTCAAAGAACGAAAGGGATTATCTGAAAAAAGTATTCAAGTGGTGCGGTGACTGCGTTCGGGAGATAATATTCCCAACGAGGAAAAAATTCAACCCCATTGTTGTATCCAGTGAAATGGGTGTAGAATCCCAACGGATTCTACGTCGTGAATGTTAAGCTACGATTCGCAAAACGACTGCGTAAATGCCAGTTAACTTTCTGAAGCATTTTAGAACAAGACTTAAATCACAGGTTATCTTTTTTGAACGTACAAATTTACGAAGAAAACGTACTTATTTTTTTCTTTCCTTTTTTAAAACAAATGCGAACATTTTACGGATAAAAATGACATTATTATTCGCAACGACTATGCGCAAAAAGGGGTTTACACTTTAATGCCCTGTTATCGCAACCGCAGATCGTCTTTTTGAACTACAACAGGTCGAGGAGGAAAACGCGCCCCCACGGCAAGCTCTCCTTCTCTTAAGTGGGTGCGAACATCCACACTTCGTGCCTCAGCCCAGCACGGCCGAGTCTGCAGCCAACCGCGGGGTTTGTTCGAGAGAGAGCCCGCAGAGAGCAAGCTCTATCGCGGCCTGCACTCGCAATTCCCGCGCCATTTCGCCTCGTAAAATCGCCCGGCGGCGCTGCCTCGAGATAAACCTCGCGCGGGTGGGTTTCCGAGCGGACGGTTTCGCCGCGCCGCCGTTCACAGGTTGGCCGCTCAAAGCGGTGTGCAGCGCACGCGCGCGGCGTGGAAAACCACGCAGTGTTTAAGTAAACACACGCGACGTTTGTTGGCCGTAAATTTTAAAGGAAAAAAAATACGCTTCAGGTCGCGCAAGGCGCCTGCGCGGTCGACGCGTTTTATACAGAGGTGATAGGCGGGCTGGGCGTTAGAACAATACACGAACGCCTGTTTTTTGTTTGTTTGTTTGTTTGTTTTTTTCCCTCTCCGCGACTAGAGTACACCGTTGGTACATGGATGTTTCTCCGAACGCCGAAGTTCATGAGAGAAGGTTGTGGCGTATGGAACTGTTACAACGCGTATTTCGCGCAGCGCGAAAAAAATATTCTTCTATCCTTGCATCTCTGTTATCTGTGAAGAATTCATCATTCTTTCAGACATTTTTGTGATTGGTGTGAATAAATACATGTGACTCCATTCGTGAAGTTTCTACATTTCGTCATCGGAAATTTTAACCCGCGTTGTGACAATATTAATTGAACACCGTAAGAGCATTGCTTTGCAACATATTTTTAGTAGAGTGTGTAAATGTTTAACACGTCAGTCCATGGACGATAAAACATACGAAAAGAAATATACAAACACGGAGGCAAGAATGCCTAATCGAGCAGTCCACATACGTCATTACAAATTCGATTCATGTCTATGTAATCCGCGATACAATCACGTTGCGTTCTTCTCCGGTAATGAAAGTACTGGAGAAGTGCAACAGATTGTGTACATTGCAACGCATGTCAATGAGAGCCTGAGTGTCTTTCATTGACTCGCTTGTTTGCGGTTTGAATTACGAACTGTCATTACACCTGACGGGCTCAATACTAAACCAGGAGTATGCTGACCTCTTTCGAGTGAATGACTCGGTCCTCCACGATCTTGTTCATCTGCTCCTGCTGATCTTGGATTGTAGAGAGCAGCCGTTGCACGTAAAGCTGCCGGTCATTGTTGTACTTTTGCCAGCGCTTGTTCACCTCCGTTACCTGTTCAACAGATATTGCGATTAAAATTTATATTAAACGAGCATATTTGTTTAATGAGTCACATTTCATCATATGTCTTTAATTCGATTTTCACAATCTCTTAAAGACTGAAGATAGACCTGTATTCTGCAAATGTACAAGTATCTATTGCATTTACATCATTTTATCAATTTAATCTAAAAAACCGCCTCTGATGCTTCCCAATACCTCCACTTTTTATGCTTTTTTTTAAACTTATCTCAGTCAACTACAAGCAATTGGTACCGAATCACTTTAAAATCCCTACTTTTTTGAGACCTCAATTACATGAAGTGAAATACACGAGTACTTTGTAAAACAATGAAAGATGTTACAACGTCTTCCCATTTAACCCCACTTAAGAGAACATAAAACTTTAAAACGAGCACTGAAACACTTCGAGAGTAACTGCCGGAAAAAATAATAATAATAAAACTTACGTCGGTGATGACCGCCTGCAGCTTGAAGTTCTCCTCCTGCACAGCTCGAAAGTTCTTCTTGAGCTCGTCGAATTCTCCTCGCGGGAACGGGGCCGCATCCGAAGAACCCTGTAAACAAGAGAAACGAACATTTTAGCTCGGAACAAACTGGGACTAGAGAGCTACGGTTGCATGCACGTCGAAAGTTCCAGACAGTTCTGACTATCCTTGAACAGGAAACAAAAAACAAAAACCGTTCTGTTTCAATACTTTTATAAAAGCCAAAGGGTTAACAAAACACGCAAGATTACAGATAAAAATCCATTCTACTTGACCTTCAATTACGTTTTAATTCAGCTCTATAACAGTTCTAAGAGCTGGCATAGACTGTAGTAGTTCAAACTTTTATTCAACATTAAATTGTTAAGGCAAGAGTGATTCTTCATTGACAGTAAGCACACTGTTAATCTAATCTTTCTCGTCAACACCTGGGGAACACTAAAATAATTGCTCTCGGTACAACCAATCAAGTCTACTAACAGACATGTACGCGTTTGGACGAAGACACAACTGCTACCCCGTTCGTGAGAAGATAACATCTCGAGATCTCCAGAGGAAAATATTCCGTTCCTTCCGGCTGTTGAACAATTTGCAAATAAGAAACGAAAATAACGATCTAACATAAACAAACCGAAAACACAGTAAAAAAGATCTCAACGGCTTGCTAAAAAGGAATCACGGCCAACACACACGCTAATTCTCAGAGAGCGTTGACCGAAGGGTGCCCCCCAAGTAAGCGGACAGAGAGACACCGCGACGAGAAGTGGTTTGCATACTTGCGGACCCTAACGAGGGCTCCTTACGCAAATAGAAAGGTGGGATGCACTCTTCGTAGCGTCCTCCGCACTCGAAAGTGGAGCGTGGAGAGAGGCTCAAAGCGAGACAACCCGCCCCCCTCCCCCTCGGTGGGAAAACTAAGCGCATCGGAGAAAGGGCGCTTAGCCGTGCGATGAAAAAACGAGAGCGGGAGATCTCAGTCGACACGGAGGGAAAAGAAGCAGATACCAGCGAACGTCTTTGATGTAATGTGACAACGTAACTTCTCGCTAACGAAGAAAAGCGTCGTCAAATTATTTCGTCTGTGTTACATGTACGAATAATTCATCTGGAACGAAGGCGGTTCCCACAGTCCCTGAGGACTGAGCATTATAAACCTCCTGTTTAGATTTAATTTACCCGAAATGAAATTGCTGTTACCTTCATTAAAATAAGCCAACAAAGCATATTAATGGCTCATTATGCCTGAACGCTTACAGAGAACGAGGAAAACAGACTTGCAAAATTCAACACGGCCACCAGCTTGGAAGGAAATGTCTACTCTTTTCACATCTGATCTTCAAATAGAAGACATGCGCGCTTGCGACATTTACCGAGATATCATAACAGATGGCTGGTGCATATGGGAAACAATGCTGGGGACTCGTCGGGAAAGCAAAAATGGAATAAACGAGCAATTGTGACCATTGTTCTTCTTCTTATCTGTAAAACCCGCGTGTACTGTAAAAATTATCTTGTGTCCGCCCGCCTATACCAGAAATTTATCATCTCAACTAGAAGTTGCAAACACAACCTTGTTTTGAAAGCTGAGGACTGTGAGGTGAACGAACCAGCAATACTTGCTTGCCACTTCACTGTTCGAGTATTGCGACTAATCTCACGAAGGGTCTAAAGTTTAAAAAATCTAACATATGACGTTTCCCCCCAAAAATTCCAAACGTTTATTTCAATGGAAGTTTGTGAAACAATTGAACTAATAAATAAATATTCGAACGGTTTAGATGAATTTCCGGGTAGTTTCACAAGGACTTGTGCTGATGCCGTTATACATCTGTTAACTCACATACTCAAATGTATTCTTATGAGCGGGTATATTTCAAGATATTTGGGAGATTAAGAGATTATATATTCTCGAGATCTCTATAGTCTCAAAGGCAATTCCAGGCTCTCACATTGGCAATTCCCAATGTTGGCAAAATAAAACTTCATCAGAGGAAGGATTCCATCAGCTTTAGTTCGTAACTTAGTTGCTTCGTAACACAGTAGACACAGACTGGCCGAGGTGTTCAAATTAGGTGCAATGGTTGAATAACATTTTTTTAATTACTTTAGAAGGAAAACTTACATTCCCCCTCCCCCAAAAATACATCATTTATCGGGAGCGCTTTTTAAAACTAATTTTAGTTTTGAACTCCACGATAAAATCATATCAGAATACTGAACGTTGACTTATACACTTAAAATTAACCACATCCGCGAAAGGAGCTGAAAAAAAATGTATTCACGCGTAGCCTTAAAAGCAGCATCGCGAAGATGAAGATAAAAGTTCGTCAGCCAAGGCGTTCGTTGCTAACCGCTTCTAGCGCAGCGCCCTGTTCCAGGAAAACGATCGAAGTCCGCTGACGGCTGCCTTCCGAAGGGAAGGAAACAAGGGCGGCAGATACCAACTCGAACGCCACTATCTCTCCGGACGGAAGGGCAGCCCTCGGCCAGCACCACACTGGCGCCACGTGGCGGGCTTGAAAGAGCGTCGGGACGCACACCAAGAGCTTCAGTGTTCCAAATGGAACGTCACGTTTACACAATCAAACGTCCACCACTATTTCGGCACGCGACAGCCTTGACATCTCTAATTTCCTCTTATAAATCAACATTCAACACTCAGTACCAAATGCCAGATTCTATTATATAAATCTATTATCCTACCCACACTAACTTATGCTTGCCCAGTGTGGGGAAACGCTGCTCCCACCACCATACAAAAAATGCAAATTGTTCAAAATAAAGTCCTCAGGAAGTCCATAGTTTAAACCTCACCGCCAAATTCATAGAGAACTCCAAATGGAAACAGTGCTCGAACACATTAAAAAGGTAGCAAATAATTTCTATTCCTCCCTTCCCTCATCTCATTCCGCTCTGAAATTTTACCTTGGTCGAACAGCAAACATCTCAAGCCGAATCAAATCCAAATTTCTCAAACACATGCTTAAACCTCCCTAAACCAATAACACCATCCCGTATCTATATACAATTTTTCACGTTCCCTTCCTATTGCTCGATAGGACAATCCTAACAGTTTACCCCTCCCCAAAAAAATCAAAAATAAATCCCAGCAGCTTCTAGAAGAAAACAAAGGAATTAAACGAGCCAGAGCATCTAATCTCAATTTGTCAGGAATGCCTAAATCCCAAAACGTCAGTATGTAAAACCGAAACCCCTCTAAAGACCTTTGGTCGAACGAGAAGAAATACATTTTTTTTAAAAATCTCTAATTTCTGGATTGATTGATTGATTAGAGATTCCGGGCAAATCAACTGCTTAGGTCATTCGTTCTGTAAATGTAGTGCCCGTTTATTCCTCAGAAGGTGGTAATGATCTCCAGCTAGATGGTGAGATTCGGCGCCAACGTACAGTCAGCTAGCGCGGTTTTCTCCAGCCAGGTATCTCCCATCAGCTGGGCACCGCTCCAGCCGCGTCAAACTAAGCTCCCGACCCGTCTTCCGGTATGTCTGGTGTCCGTGGCCCGTTTGTTAGGGCACTACTCCGGCATTCTCCGGGTAATGATAGGAGAAACCACGGAAAACTACAGATCAAAGAAGCCGACCGTTAGAAGTCTCCTACACACAGCGGCTGGATTCGAACTAGCTGACAAACTGGTGTTGGAAATCCTACCACCGTCGGCACTCGAAACTAGGACCTCCCGGTCAGAGTCTAATTCCTGGAATTCTTCGTTCATCTTCCTTACAGACACGAGAATTTGACAATCTCCACCCTCCTAGTGTCGAAATATTCAGTATCTTGAAAATTGACCTCTCCTCTTCCAATTTGAGATATCGCAATTCATCTGTAAGACTACTGTCGTATGCAATATTAGAAAGCTGGTGTAACTTATCGTTTTTATGAAATTTCCACTACGCAATTCTTTTTGATTTGTTACATTCGGAATGACAGGCGAGACTAATCCGTATCTTTTGACATTCCATTCATCAATATCCGTGAAGCTGCTTAGATTATTCGTAGACGTACAGATAAAGAACCCGTCACACAGCGTGAAGGAAAAAGAAATGATTAATGACTAATGTAGTTTTTAACTGTCATATTAATTTACGAACTAAGGGACAAAACAAACTAAAAAAAATTGTGAAAGTAGAAAATCATTCAATTCTTCTTACCCGTTGATCAAGGATGAGGCCTAGAAATTTTCCAGACTCTCTCCACAGCTTTGCTCCATTTTGAGAAAATTCGTCTAGCAAAGATGGAAAACTTTTCTAGGCACGTTTATAAATATTCATACACTAAACCTTGCTAAATGCGGCCCGGGTATAAAGTGGAAATCTGTCTAATGTGAACTCAGTTCTTGAATCACATAAATCTTAGAACTTAGTCTTGCCAATCACAATTTCTACAGTTGCATAAATCTTGTCCAATACGGGGGAAAAAACAAACAAACAACAACTGATCCCTTGAGCTAGTTTTACTGTATATACTCCAAATAGGCAACTCTACGTTTGCTTAGGTTACACTTCGTGTCGGTAACAAAGAGTTTCGATGACTTCGAGGTCTAGAGCGCGACCCACAAAACGCCGCAACCGGAGCAAAAACTGACGACGAACACGAAATGTTGCATAAGAAACCGTTTCCTCCTCCCGACCACACCGCTGCATCTCGACATCAGATTTCCCGGAGGCCCACGAACACAGCTGCACCGGGGCGCAGGTGCAACAGCGCGTTCCTGAGCTCATTGCGAGCACGCGGGGCCGGGGGAACAGAGCAATTACAGGCGGCGGTCGCAAGCCGCCTCTCACGGGACGGAGGAGGTGGCGGCGGCGGGCTGGCAAGGGACGTTAATCTCCCCCGAATTAGCCGCACGGTTCAGGCCTGGCTGGCTCCGCAGTGTTGCGGGCGCAGGCCCTCCTAGGTCCAGGGCTCTGCCACCGCTTCGCGCCGCGGAGCCTAATGATGTCTTTCGTTGCATTTTTCCTCGACGGCAGGAGGGAGGGAGGGAAGATTCTGAAGTAATCCGCGCCATTTCGGTTCTCACAAACAACCCACACGCGCACGTGCGTAAACACAGCCGCGCACAGCACGTGCGTAAACACACACGCGCACGTTTGTGCGAACACATACACACCAAAGTATGCATGCGCATTGACACGTGCGTTGGATGTTCGTTTTCTCACGAGTAAGAATAAGATTTCTAAAACTCAATGGACGGTACCAATGCTGTAGCGCAAACGGCGTTACGACGGGAAATCGGTCTCCAAGATACACACGCTTGACAATGGACGTCCTTTGAATTGAAATGAATTTGCCTTATTTTACGTGGCGAGACGTCTTCACCTCGGGGCGTAGAAGGCATGCATACACTAGCATATATCCTGCATCATAAACAGCTAATGTAGATTCTCAAATGGAAATCATAGCATATTTGAAATATTTGACAGCACACAACATTCCTTTAGGGTTATAGATGTAAAAGTACGGTAGACCTCTTTTTAACTACCATTCTACCATTCACGTGGAAAGTTCCTTAATTTACTGTCAGATTTTTTATTCACTTTATCCATCAATTTAATTCATTTCATTGCTGGCTGCAACATTAAGCCATTCACGTATTATCGTAACTTCGAAAATAGCAAATCCCAAAGAACATAAAAACAATTAGAAAATAAAAAAAAAGTGGTTGAGTGAAGCCCGAAACGAAATGACATTTTGAAGTCTGTGTCCTCCTTGTCACTGGCCAGCTCGTGCCAACACCCCATGAAATATAAATGAATTCGTTTTTTTTTTCATTACAGTCTCCTGTTAGAGCTTCGAGACAAATGGTCACTTTGACCCCTACAGAATACCAATCAGCAAACAACACAGCCCAACAACCAGCAGCACAATATTGCCTCCGCCCCCCCCCCAACAAACCCATCTCAGAATTAATTATCCTAGCGGTCAGCTATTATTTTAACGCACACCTCATGAGGTCCGGGGGCAGCATGGCTTTTCAATACTCATTACGCAAGCGGTTGTCCGCGGGTGCTCGCTCATCGTGCTTGCTGGCAAAGGACGTTCCACTCCCGGTACTCAATTTGCCCGTCCTTCACAAGGAGGAAAACGCGCACGCCGCGGCGGCGGCGGCGGCGGAGAGGTCGCGTAGAAACCCACCGCGTG
>BOPP01000123.1:984630-994957 GCA_017312745.1 Gryllus bimaculatus | reverse complement strand
GGGGAATGAGGGGGAGGGAAAGGCAGCGATCGCCTGGAAAGGGAGGTTAAACGACCGAGGGGGCGGTTAATCGGGTGGTTGGCGAATAACGAGCGAAGGGTGGGAGTCGACCCGAATGGGGAGTAACCACGGGCGGCGGTGGCGGAGGCGGCGGCTGCCCCGAACGGGCGGGAGGTAACTAGCGTCCCGCTCGCCGATCAATTCAGCTGGGGTCGTGGGCGGGGGGCGTGCACGTGGAACAGACAGCAAAATGCTGGGTTTACGATCGCAAGTCCAACATTCGTTTAAATCGGCTCTCTCAGGAAAACGTTATAACTAGATAACTGATATACTATTTCCTGGGCGTCGTGTCTTCGGCATATCTGCTGAGACCATCATAATATTATTGGTTTTCTTGGCCGAATTTGGCTCTCTTTAACCTGAAACCGCTCTGCGGCTGCCGTTAAGGTTCTGGGCGAGCACTTAAATCTACAGCCTGCACTAAGACGAACTCTTGATCGAACCTACCGGGACACATGCGATTTGGCTCCAAAAATTTTGTACGCGCTCAGACACAAAAAAATGGTTAATAATGTGTTCTAAATGAAGCAGTCGCTAGGCGTATCTAACACTTTTCACAGTTGCACGCCAGGCGATGATGCGTTTTCACATGCAAGATGTTTTCGTGGAGACAGAAACGGCTTGACAGAATTAGGCGGGAGAAATAGAAGAAGGCGCAGTATGTTAGTGCTTCCCACCCCAGCTCTTGACTAATGAAAGACTCCCCCTCGTACGTTAGCGAAGAATGTGGCTCTATAATATACTCTCTCCCTGGTTCGTATCTCACGCAGATGGTTATCCTTGCACACTGGTGTACATAATATTCAAGGCGTGCCTATCGCTGACTCCAGACATACAGAAGACATAAAGATTTGCTTCAAGGATATTAAGTTTTGCTGCTGTTTTGTTGATGGTTCAACTAACGATTGATGTCTTATGACGACATTAATAAAAAGGTGTAACAGATACGCGCAATTCTGTTTAAGTAAGAGGAATCACTTCTAAGAAATCGACACAAAAACTACCTTCACCTCTTGCACTCTTCAAAATAGTAAAACACACGTAATGGTACTTGCAGAACTACGAAGGTATTCTCACGTAATGGAAAACTACTACACAGTTTTTGCGGAACTTGCTTCGCCGAAAAAATGAAGAGGCGGCCATCATGGAAATACACCTCCATTACAAGCCGACGATGTTCGAGCAACGCACGCCAACATTTTCAACACGGGACCTCGTGCCGAGCATCACTTACTTGCACACACTTCGAAAATATTTTTACATAGAAACGTCTCTTTTCATTGAAAGTAGAGGAATTCATGATTATAAGGCGAAAAATTTATATTACTTTGACTTACGTAATACAGTCAGGTATTAAGTTACAACGGCTTTATACTAAAAAAAGTAGTGGCGTAAAAGAAGCAAGAAAAACAGACAAAGAAATTAATCTTAACAGATTGATTTTTTCTTTCGTATCAAGAAATATCATAAAAATTATGTCCCGAGACCTTTACATCAACTGGACGGTAAGTAATAATATTTTAGAGTTTTTTCCATTACTTCAGAGTAAAGTAGTTGATACAACAGAGGAGGGTAATACTTTAAGTTCTACAATACTAAGTAAAAACCTAGTTTGTTAGTCTAAAAGACATTCAGATGTACTCCTTGCTTCCTTTTGAAGATTTATTACTGATACTACCCATTATACCGAGAAACCCTCAGTTTACTTTAACTCATTTCCCAAGGAGCAAAATGAGTAAGTCTACCGTGAACAGTCTTGCTATCCGAAATTTTGGGCGAAATCGAGAAAAGTTTTTGTGAAGGAATGGGAGTAGACCTCAAAATCAAGCAAAGAAATGTAATTTGTTGGAATTTAAACGCATATACAACTCTTTTCGTGTAAACAGCGGTATCACATTGCATTTTTCTACGAAACGTGACACGTCTGACACCATTAAACGTCCGTCACTCGTCCCTGACGTCTCAAATTATTTGGAGTCGAGTGAGCAATATCCTATCCAGCCGCACCTAACCTAACAACCCAACCCAATTTCGGGTTCTGTGAAGACGCGATGACACACTTCATTACGCGTATCGAATGATCAAATGATCTGACGGCTATCCGAGCTCTTCGCGATCCAGCCACACCTAACCTATCCAACTCAACCCAATTTAGGGGTTCGGTGAAGGTTGGGTTGACACGCTTCCTATCGCGAATCGACGCCCCACCGTTAAAACGCCGTTATTCGCACCTGACGTCTCTATTGATTTGATGCCGAGCTATTCCGGATCCAGCCACACCTAACAACCCAACCCAATTTCGGGTTCTGTGCAGACGCGATGACACACTTCATTTCGCGTCTCGAATGATCAAATGATCTGGCGCCGAGCTATTCGCGATCCAGCCACATCTAACCTATCCAACCCAACCCAATTTAGGGGTTCGGTGAAGGTTGGGTTGACACGCTTCCTTTCGCGAATCGAGGCATCGATTTCATCATATCATCGGTTGATTTGGCGCCGAGCTATTCCGGATCCAGTCACACCTAACCTACCCACACAACCCAGTTTCGGGTTCTGCGAAGGCCGCGATGACCCGCTTCATTTCGCGAATCGACGCGGTCCGAAACGATTCTTCGCGTCCGGGCCGGGCCGGGGCGGGCCGCGTCGGCGCGCGGTGCGTAACGCACGCCTCCTGGAAATGCGGCGCCCGCAGCCGGGGATGGCCTGTCGGGGCTGCCCCGGCGGAGGCGGCGTTCGCGCAACCACCGGCCCACACGCGGCGCTCCCTGGAACCGAGCCCGGAACCCGCACGAGACGAGACTCGCCGCTCCCGCGAAAGTGGCGGCACAGCATTCGCTTTCCGAGACCCCTGCCTGACGGCACCGCTCCATCATAGGGGGCCCCCGGAAGCATTGGCGGCTTGTCTTTCAATGGAGCTTCTGGCGGCTTGTCTTTAAATGGAGCTTCTGGAGGCTTGTCTTAAGGCGGCTTCACACATTCGGTCCGGGAGACTTACGTGGCATCAACTGATTACACTGCAGTGCCTCGGACCAGGAGGTTCTCTCTGGTGTTCGAGTCTTGACGGTGGCAGGACTTTCGACACTACGTCGAGTTCTGTCGCCGTCTGGAGGAGAATTCTAGTTGCCAGCTGCTTCATCGGTAATTTTTCGTGGTAGCTCCGATCAACGCAACGCGAATGCATGAGTAGTACTCTAACAAACGGGCCATGGACCGCGCGCGATCTTTCGCTCCCATTCCTTGTCCTGTCCCCACCCCAAGTATTTTCAGAAATTCCTACAGTAGCAATATTTTATCACATCATAGTCATCAGAGGGAGAGCGGTTAAAGGGGTCTCCAATCTCAGAAGCCGAAGACACAAATTCACAATTCTAGTTCGACTCACGAAAATATAATATATTTTACAAGTTTATTTAATTTCATCGTGAACATCATACCGAACGGTAGCAGTTGAAAAACATCGGGTGTCGTCGCCCGCGTGACCATGGGGCCTTGAAACTGGCGGTGGCAACATGCTTACGTACCACTGAATGTAAGGCAGGAATAGGGCTACGTGACATTTGTGAGATATTTTAGAACCGGATATGGAGTACTATTACCGATTATCTATAATTGGTTCACTTACAAATAATATACTATAGTCCCTTAAAAATCTATTACTTCGACTCGCAGGATTTGATAAGTAAATAAGAAATGTTTGGTTACATGATGTGAATCTGCTGGCTGAACGATGTGATGCATTGGCTGAATGATTTGTTGAGGCGAAAAGTCAAGGAAGACCCTTCATAAAAGCTTTTCATTCGCAACTTACTGCAAATTGAAAGCTTACGTCTTCCCCGCCCACGTATGTCCTCGTTTGTTTGTTCTTTGTTGTTGTTGTTTTCGAAACTCTCTCTTACAGGTGATTCGCTACCGAGCCAGATCTGTCAAGTTTTATGGATGAGCGATTCTGACGCTCACGAAACATCACACCCCGCAAGCTACCTTTTACAACAACAACAACAACAACAACAACAACAACAAAAAAATGAAATTATTAATTAGATCGCTGATGAGCTAGATACCTTTTTATTATGATAAATAAAAAAAAAATAAAAAAATTTTAGCTCTGAGGATGATCGCTATGCGATCTAAACTGTCATAAGCTGAATAAAAAGTAGTGATACCAGACATCGTCCTTATTTACTTATAAAAAACGTGAAACTTTCCCTTTCGATAAGACACGCAAACGAAAAAATATCCTTTAACTTTTGAAGCAAAAATTTAGAGAACATCTTGGCAAGACGAGACAGGTTATGCTGGCGCACGGGATGCCGTTAGCTTTCCAAGGACTTCGCTTTGCAGCCAATTTTTTTTCTTCCGTTCCGTCCACGTCGATGCTACATTTAGCACGCACTTGACACGGAACCGGTCGCACCGGGTGATGAAAGCGGGGCACTTCTGCACGATACGCGATGAAGCTGAATAGTCCCAGCGTGAAGTCCACTCCTGACACTGATGCCTCTAATAGAAGAGCATTCGTAGTTGACCTCGGACGCTGTCAGAAGAGACGTCATGATTGCAAATCAACAAGTTTAAACGCATGATATATTCCGTTGTGATACATTTCACGAGGTTTTAAGTGCTGTCAAAATAAAGAAGCATCAAAAGCAGACCGAGAGTCAGCCCATGACCGCAGTCACCTCCTATCGAGCATGCAAAACACGAATGAATCTATTCAAAGAAAAGCACGCGAGAGCCCATATGAAGGTGTCAGCGCAATAGTGGCCTATCCCCAGATCCTGTGTTTGGAGAAAATGGCTGATGACGTTATTGGCATAATTAAACACTCATTTGTAAGTGTTTTCATATTATGATATTATGTTAGAATGACCACTGACTAACCATTTGTGGTGGATTACATCTTGTGTAAAACAACATCGCCTATGCTTAGGCCACTATTGCACAAAGAAATGTAATCGTAAGCTGAATGCAATAGTTCTTCTTGTAATTATAACTTGAAAACTATCGACGCGAACATGCTGAAACTGTTACACGTTGAAGTTAGGGAGATTAAAGATGTGATTAACACAGAGAACCGCAATTTTCCTAAAAATGTGGGAAACCACTATTGGCGCTGTCACCCTCATATAAACCGTCGAGTTCTTCAATCGATTCGCGCGCTTGGCAAATCATTGCATGTCCTAGCACAGATGCTTCCGCGCTGACGGTGTAACGCAAGGACTCACCTAAAGAATCGCCCCGCAGCGTCGCGTCGGCAAGGCGTTGACGCGGTCACGAGCTGGGCTGCAACTTGGGCACGTTGCTGAGGCGCTGTGAAGATATTGACTGTGGCAGTGAGTTGGCGCGTGTAGCGGGAGCGGGCAGGTTTTCGCGAGATTGCGACCAGTCTGGGCCTAGGGAGGTGGAGTGAGAGAGGTGGAAGGGCGAGCGGGAGCGTCGAGATGTGAACGGTGTGAAGCTTGGGGGGGGCGGAGAAGATGGCAGTGCGGAGCGTGCGGGGTGAAGGTCGGGGTGAGTGGGTTGTGTTTGAGATGAGCACGTATAAGGAGGTAGATTTGGTGGGTGGGGAAGGCCGCGTTATAGGTGGGGCGTGCGGGTGTGGTAGGCTGGAGGGGTTGCGCTGGCGCGGCGGTGTGGTGGGGATGGCGAGATGGCGGCGGGCGTATAGGGTGTGTGGATGTGAGACGTTGCTGGTGTGGTGAAGGTGGGTCCGTGGCGGTGTTGAGGTGGGCGTAAGCGGGTTGTGGTGAGGTAGGCATGGCGGAGGTTGGTGAGTGGCGTAGCCAGAGTATGGCGAGGTGACCGTTGTAGGGTGTGGGTGAGGTGGTTTAGCGGGTGTGGTTAAGGTGGGCCGGTGGGCGGGGGTGAGGTAGGCGTAGCGGGTTGTGGTGAGGTAGGCATGGCGGGGGTGGTGAGCTGGGAATGGCGGGGTGTGTAAGGTGGGCGTGGCGGGTGAGGTAGGCATGACGGGGTGGTTGGTTGAGGTAGCATGGCGGGATGTGATGAGCTGGGAATGCGCGGGGTGTGGTGAGGTGGGGCGTAGCAGAGTATGGCGAGGTGACCCGTTTTGAGGTGTGTTGGCGAGTGGCGTTTAGGCGGGTTTGTGCGTAAGGTGCGGCGTGGCGGGGTGAGGTAGGACGTATGCGGGTGTGGTTGAGGTAGGCATGGCGGGGTTGTGGTGAGGCTGGGAATGGCGGTGGATGTGGTAAGGTTGGGCGTGGCGGGTGAGGTAGGCATTGACGGGTGTGCGTGAGTAGGCATGGCGGGGTGTGATGAGACTGGGAATAGGCGGGGTGTGGTGACGGTGGGCGTAGCAGAGTTGGCGAGGTGGACCGTTTGTAGCGGTGTGGGTTGAGGTGGGTTAGCGGGGTGTGGTTAAGGTGTGGTGGCGGGGTGAGTAGGCGCTAGCGGTGTGGTGAGGTAGGCATGGCGCGTGTGGTGAGCTGGGGTAATGGCGGGGTGGGTAAGATGGGCGCGTGGCGGCGGTGAGCGGTAGGGCATGACGGGGTGTGGTGAGGTAGGGCATGGCGGGGGTGTGGATGAGCTGGGAATGGCGGGGTGTTGGTGAGGTGGGGCGTAGCAGAGTATGGCGAGAAGGGCTGACCGTTGTAGAGGTGTGGGCGAGGTGGGTTTAGGGGGTGTGTAAGGTGGGCGTGGCGGGGTGAGGTGGCATGCGCGGGTGTGGTTGCAGGTAGGCATGGTGGCGGGGTGTGGTTGAGCTGGGCGTGGCGGGGTGTGATGAGCTGAGGTAGGCACGTGACGAGGGTGTGTGAGGTGGGCATGGCAGGATGAGATGAGGTGCGTCGTGCGCCATGGAAGGTGAAGGGCGGGTTGAGGCGGTGTGGGGGCGGGGCGACGAGGTGCTGAGGGGCGGAGCTGGACCAAGAGACTCGCCGTTAGGAGGGGCCGCGGCGGTCTGCAGAGAGAGGGAGCGGGGTGCAGCGGGGGTGCGGGGAGGGGCTCTGGGCCGCGTCCGGATGCGAAGGACACCCGGGTAGCGGGACCCGGAGACAGTGACGAGAGGGCGCCTCCTTTCCCGCTGTTCGCCATGCAAGGAGGGAAACAAGAGACTCGCGCAGGTCAGAGTCAAATGAGAACGAATTGAAACTTATGAGAGAGGAACTTTTTTTTTGACGTAAATGAAAGGAAAAAAGGAAAGGAAACAACAAAAGAAGCAACGTCGTATACCGCCAAAAGAATGACACGGAAGCAGCAGAAAATACGTTAAAATGAAAAGGAATAAAGCCGGTATTAAAATTGGAAAAATTAATATTTCCATCCACGTCGCACGAATGCGAAATGGGACGATGAAAGCTAAAAACTATCCGGAGTGGCTGTGAAGCAACAGGAAAAGAAGGGAAGAAAAATATCTAATGGAACTGAAGGGGAGTGTCACAAACAAGGTGCGCACGAACACACTTAAACAATGGCATATGCTAAGGTTGTTGCACACACAACACCGCGCATTTCCCTCGAGTCGCGCCCGCACACTTAGCTTTCGAAAGGTCCAAGAGTGTTCTTGGAGAGTAAGGTACACTGTAAAACCGCTAGCTAATGGTTTATGGTCGTCAACAGTATAGCGCTATTCCGTTCCTCGTTTTCCTTCTCGAGATATTATTTGCTTGCCACGAAACTAACGAGCATGTTTCATTTCAAACGGTCTTCCTTCATAAATCACTCCAAGCTGGCTGTATTGTAGGCGCTTGGGGCTCAAGCTTAATTTTAGAACCGCGAAGCGTAGGCCTGGAAAACGACAACAGGGTCAAATGAAATCTTCCACTGGGGGGAACTGATCAAATCATTATTATCGCCGTCCCAAGCAGTATGTTACGTCACGAGGAAAACTTCAGCAGAGCGTACACGCCATTTTTACAAGAGCAATTCGCATTCTTATGGGCAAGATAGAGCCAATAAAGGTCTTTTTTTCTAGTTATGCGTATCGCTCGTACGGTCCTCGTCGGGGCAGGCTGGGACTCGAGGGGGGAAAAAGCAAACACACTGACTGGGTTGAGCGCTCGGAAGACAGTTAATTGGTGGGGCAGCGAGCATTTAAAGAGAAGACAATAAGGGCCAATTGGCTTTTTGTTCGGCCGCTGTCGAAGGCTTCGTTAGAAGTTAATTGGAAGCGCTCCATCCTCTCCGCCCAGATGATGGGTAGGAGGAGGTTTGTCCATGAAAGCTTGCGCTTCCTCAGTGCTCATGATCTACGGGTCATTGCCCACCCGATATAACAACGGAGTGAACGAAGCCCGAAAGGTCAAATTGGCTCTGCTCCGGTTTCAGCCCACAATGGTGGGATAATTAAAGGAAATGAATAGAAGCATTGTCATTTGTATTCTGGCTATTGTCGTAACTCGACATGGGATGTTTAAGAACGCGCCTATTTTAATTTAATGAGACTAATGCGTATAGTTAACGAATACGAATTTAGAAAAATTAAATACTTTGGCAGTTATTAATTTTATTTAGCTTATTTCGTCCAATTTAATGGAACATGGAATATTTATTTTTGTAAACACTTTTGGTCTCATATATTTTTATCTTCAGTTAACCTTAGTAAAAATTATACGTTCCACTCATTTTAAGATTTACTAATCACAATAGCTGTCTGGTTAGTACAAACATTTTTTCTCCTGACTGATAACGTCATTTGGGCTGGAATGTGACATAACGTTCGGGGAGCCCCGAAACTGGCTTTGCTCGCACTCATTTGCACAAATAAAAATCATCGAGTGATGGATCTTGGGGCGAACGCAGAGTTCACATCCGCAATTAAACCAAAACACTCACGTCTCAAGAATCCAGTTGATAATTCCCACTTCCGATATTGTTATCCATGCCGCAGATGTTCGTACTGCAGGTTTATTAATTTCTTCCTTTTTTTTCTTTTTACTCCAAGTTCTAAAAAAATATTGACCCACATTAGGTTTTTCTTTTGGATTCCGGAAGTTTTAAGCCCATTTCATGAGAAAGTTTTTTTTAAATATAAATGAACAAATAACCCATGTATCATATATCTGCTCTTGGTTTATAAAAAGATAGTGAATGAAATGTATTTATTACATGTCTAAAAATGGCACTTATACAATATGGAATGAAAAACTGAATGAATGGTTGACGCGACATACGTAATTATCATAATAAATTGGCAATGACTATAATAATCACTACCAGGATGCTTTGGACGAAACCACATGGGGTTTGAGATTGTGTGAGGCAAGTCCACATACAATTCACTATCTCTCACACTACCTCATACTCCTTTAGTTGATCGGAACATGGAACATCATGTCTATATTCCACAAGCAACCCCCTTTTTAAACCTTCTTGGTCATATAGTTTTTAAAAAAAATTCCAATATAAAGAATTCCTTTTTGAATTGTGATCATTATCTTCCTCAACCTACACAAGTTTGAAACGAAACCCCACAAACGTCGAGCTCGACTGCACGGTGAAGATGTGGCTCAAGCAGCTAACTCAGACTTTCGCAACGAACTGTCGGCCTTTCACTCCAACCAGGTGTTGCGTGTTCACACTGACTCACGCGAATTCACTCCGGGGTCGCAAGGTCTCAATAATGAATACTTTAGCAGGTTTTGATGGAATATCGCCAAAAAAAGTATCTCGTTTGTTTAATGTTTCAGTAAAAAGTCCTCCCTCGAGAAATGAGGACAAAAAAATTGAAATGAAATGGTAATGAAGTGGTAACCTCCAATACATTAGAGCTGCACTCCACATTCCAGGAAAGACTTGATTAATTACTTTTTTTTGCCTTCTTGCGAAATCAGCTTGATGAGTTTAAAGTCAGGGAAGGATCTTTCCAAGTAATCTTTATCTGTATTACTTAACGTTGAGAAATTTACACAATCCAAACACTAAATATAGTTAGGTATCGCGAGAACTAAAATCACTCTTATGGTGTCTGAAAACTTGAAAAAACCTCATTAATAATTACGTATGGATTAGGCCACGTACTTTCACAGCAAATACACACGGAAAAGTGAACAAAACATGTAAATTAACTAAAGCATTCAATGTTGTCACAAGAAACGACCGCTCAAGGGCTATTCCCACGGTGGGGATGAGTAAAGGCGACAATTTCCACCCCGCTTCCGGTGATTTGGCTGCCTCGGAATTAAAGCTACCCACGCAGATCCCATCGCCGCTCATTGTGAGCGGAACAAAGAAAGGCTCGCGGCCGCTCCCTCGTGGGTGGATGGGCGGGGCCGGGCGGGACCTCGTTCGACGCCCGGCGAGGCGAGGC